>JANHGC010003729.1:52204-66219 GCA_027560395.1 Boaedon fuliginosus | reverse complement strand
ATCTGAGTGCTATTGCTATCCATGTTGTAAGCTGCCCAGAGTCCTTCGGGAATTGGGCGGCATAAAAATGTAAAATGGCGCCTCGAGTTCCCCAATTGGGTGAAGAGAGGCGGGATATAAATCAAATAAATAAATAAATAAATCTCTAAATCCTCCCTCTTCCGCCTTGGAAAAGCAAGGAGAGGGGAACTGATAGCAGGGACTCAATAGGGAATCCTAGCTGCTAAGGGGAACCATTCACAGGAAGAGAAACAAACAGCACATCTGATCTAAACAGTTCCTGGTATTTCCTTGCTCAGTCAAGTAAATGAGCAAAGAGACTTGGCAACTCGTTCATTCTGAGATGTCGCAACGTAGCTGGAGGATGAACGTCCAACCTAATCGCTACAGGAACTGAGATCTGTCTTAGATGGATGAGTGCCTTTAAAATTTATCTATCTACTTTGGCTTAGTTTCCAGCAGAGTATTAAATCTGTATCTATGGTGAAAATACAATTTACCGTGGGCCGATCTCTTGTTGATTGGAATTTTTTTTTCCCAGGGAATTTTTCTTTTTTCTAATTCATAGGAAAGTAGGTTTCAGTAAGCTTATGGGGCTAGAAACTCCAAATTTTGCTTTTATTTTTAGAGGGAATATCTTTTCACAGGGGTAGGCATTAAAATGGCATTTTCTACCCGCTGTCTGGGGGGAAAAAATGGCCAAGCCAAATTTGCTCATATATTAGAGAACTGGAGATCCTTAATTTTTCACAAATGTCTACTGAATAAATAAAATCAATTCAATTTAAATCTAATACTGAAAATGGAGGGAACCCCTTTTAAATGTATTTATAATATTGATTTATATATTTGTGCAACAGTGTGATGAGCAACTGGTAGGGTTGCCTCTTGAGGGCCAAAGTCAATTGAGGTTTTTTTTCCCTCAGAGGTAATAAAATACTGTATTTGACTTTTATTCTTTTTTTTAAAAAAAGAAAAGGAAACAGACTTTGACCGAACTGCAATTTTAAGATAATTAATTACCGAATATTTACCAGAGGGGTTTCTTTTATTGCTTGACAGCTTTGATGCTAAAGATCAGTGCTTTTATTAGAATTAACTGCTTGTGTTCCTTTCTTGCTTGCTGTTGGTGATAAAAAAAATAATCTCATGTACAAAAGATTTTTCCCAACAGCAGACAAATTCACACAGGGAGTCTCTGTAAACTTTTATCAATGAAAACTCAAACTACATGAATATTGTACAAATAAACAGAGCATGTCGAATGCTTTCGAAGATACTTTCTTTTGCTTGAAAAACTCATTAGCAGACCAAAAAATCTTTCGGTGTGGAGAGAAAGAAAAAGGAACAAGAGCCATATTAACTGTTTCTCTGTCAGCTAAAAGTTATAGCTTGGTGAGCAAAAGTTATTTTTATGCCTTCTGATTTCAGCAAAAACCCATATATTTTGCCACTAGCAATCTGTTAGAAAAGGATTGATGTTTTAGGTTTTCTGAAATGGCCAATTTCGAACAAACTGATGAGCCATCAGCCAATTACTCCATATAGATGTATGATCTATTTCTGAAATAGCTGACATAATCAAATGGCCTCATGTTGATATCATGGAGCAGATTGCTTGGCATAAATGTAAATTAAGAGTGCACCTTCTATAGCAACAAATTTTTCATCATTGTCTAGTGCCATTATTAAGCAAACTATCCAAAGGCATTAAAACCCTTTATTCAGCAAGTCCTGTGACAGTGACAGAAAACCCAAGGAGAACTGTTAACATTTTGTTCCAATAAAGTAAAATAAATAGGACACCGAGAACTTAGAATACTAGGTCAAGCTCAGCCAAGAACAAGCCCACACTTTATTTCCATAGACCAGTTAGTGAGGAATCAAACACAGGACTCAAAAACCAATAATCAAGGCTCATTTATCTATTCCGTATGGACTGGAGCAGGGGTGGGTTCCTACCGGTCTAACAACTGGTTTGGTTGCTGCAGGAATTTTGGTGCGTGTATGTGTCCGTGCAAAGCGTGTGCACGCACACACGCCCAATGCGTGATGCACACGCATCACCTTACAGGTGAAAATTTAGCTACCAGTTCACCCGAACCAGTAGTTTAATCAGCTGTTTTTCGGAGTTGAGGTGATACACACATAGCGTGCGCCTCACCCGCATCAATTTAGGCCCGAAAACAGCTGATTTAACGATCATTATGCCTGAACCGGTCGCTAAAGTTTCAGGCCTAAGGTGACTAAATCAGCTGTTTTTCAGGCTAGAGGTGATACAAACGCAGCGCGGGCCTCACCCGCCTCACCTCAGGCCCGAAAAACAGCTGATTTAGCCACCTTCCAGGTGAAAATTTAGCTACTGGTTCAGCCAAACCAGTAGCTAAATCAGCTGTTTTTGGGGGTTGAGGTGATGGACGTGCCTCACCCAATTCAGTTTAGGCCTGAAATACAGCTGATTTAGCTACCAGTTCAGCCAAACCAGTAGCTAAATTTTCGGCCCTAAAAGGGCTAAATCAGCTGTTTTTGGGGCCTGAGGTGAAGTGCGCGCTGTGTGCACTGCGCATGCATCAATTTAGGCCCAAAAAACAGCTGATCTAATTAGCTACTGGTTCGACCGAACTGGTTGAAACCCACCACTGGTTGCCTTGATAAATAATTTTTACTGGAAGACAAATAGTGGGATTGCTATGATATTTCTACCAGCAGTCTCAATAGCTTTTAACATCACTGAACATGAAATATTTCTGGAGTGACTCAGTAGATTGGGAAATGGAGGTAGGACGTTATGTAGTTGTAGAGTTGCTATCAGGTAGCAGCAAGGGGGGATTTGCGTTCAGGTGCATGGTGTTTGTGGTATAGAGTCCCATACAGATCTAGAATTTTCCCTTTAGAATCCGCTGATTACACTAAACACTATACTGTATATAATCTTCCAGAGTCTTGGAGTGCATGCCAACAGAAGAATCAATCTTTTTTACCTCCCTAGGAGAGAACTTATGCTTAGCAGCTGGCCAGAGGTGAGTGATGGACTGCACAAAGGTCTAAGAATAGAAGCTGAATCCAGATGAGTTGGCTGAATAGGTGGATCTCAAGCCCCCAAATTAAGAAAATTTTGTCTATTTTAAAGGAGGCAGTACTTATTCAAAATATAGTGCTTAGGCATCCCTAGGCCATTTCTATATCCAGGAACCATGTATCTCAAGTCACATACTGAAATCATGTACTGCATGGTTGTGGACACTTTGAAATTAAAAGCATTTAAATGTATCAGCACTACAGTTTTTGGTTGTTCGTTTATGTATTCTTATGTATTTTCTTATTTAAAGTTTTTCCATTATTTATTTTTGTGTATGGTAAATTATTTTTATTTTATATTATTTTATATATGAATCAATAAAAATTAAAAATATAAAAGCATTATTTCTACAAAATATGTAAAAAATCATTTTGGGCCTAGAAAGTTAGTCAGACTCAATTTTGTTAGTGAGGTCTATATAGAACTATCGCAGGAAAAGTACTTCTGTGCATAAACAAATATGAAGATACTTTACATAGTATAGGATGTTTTATTTCGTTACCCTTGGTAAAAATGCACAGTCTGCAGTATATGCTAAGAGCACTATAAGCTGCCTTGTGTTCCCTCAGTTGGAGGAAGAAAGGTATAAATCTAATATAAACAAACAAACAAACAAGAGAAGTATAATACTAGCTTTGAAAACAAAATGGAAATCAGAATTGACCAGTATGGAAACATGAGAAATTATTCACTAAATGATTCATTGAAACGGAATAGATTCATTTTAAAGCAACAGTTCACCAAAAACAATTGAAGTCTGAGAATTTGCTTGGATTCCAAAAATTAAGCAACCACAGTCAAAGAGACTATTATCACATTCCACTCTGAATAAATTCTTAGAGGAATCTGCAATCATAAATAATATTTTTCAAGTTGGATGCATTAGCTGGGTTTTGGCATATCCAGCTGTCGATAAAATACATGTCTGGGTAGACTAAATAGGCCATGCAGGTGATACTTTTTAAAACATTTAGGTTGTGTTTTTTTCTCAAATTTCATGATCAGTCATTAAACTGGAAAAATTCAGATACTCAAAGAATAATTATTAAACAAAAACATTTTTAAAATAAATTACAGTACGTTACACAGCATTAGTTCAGCTGTTCCAAACTTTTCCCTTCATTACTTAAAACCACTCTATCAAAACGTCCTTCCCATTCCATGTAGGCAAAATACTTTAGATCAATTTAAATGTTCCTGATAAGATTGGGTAATGGCTTCATATATCGTTATCCAAAGAAAAATAGCTTTTGTCCAATTTTGGGTTATATACCCAGTGGGAAGCACTGGGTTAGAAGAAACATCTTTCAGGTATTTCAAAACTATATTTGCTACACATGCCATGCCATTAGTTGTGATAATGAATAATGGATCACAAGTTCCTAATGTTAATTGAAAATATTGCCATAGCATATTGATCTGAACATTAAACATCAAGTTCCTACCCCCATAATCGAATAAACTTGCCAAAGCTAATATAAAGATTAGCAAAATTCTCCTGCGAAGGGCAAGTGATGTTAAAGAAGTCCTTCTTTTGAGCTATAGGGCAATCTTTTTCACAACGTGAAAAAGTCAAAGCCAACTTTTTGTTTGGGAGAAACTTGGCAACACAATTTCCTGTTGTGGTTCCATGGCAACCTATAAGGTTTTAGTGATATTGAGCAAAGCACTCAAAAGAAAAACAAATGAAACTTTCACCACAAAACCGAAGTTGTATCTGTCTACTACCAAAACGAAGTTTAAAATTTCAAAGTACTGGTATAATCATAAAACCACTACAATCCTTTTGGGTTGAAATAGAATTGAAAGTTGTTGTTTTTTAATATAACCAAAGATACCTTCTTCTAATTCCACTTGATAAAAAAGCCAGGGCTGTCTTAATACATGGGCCTGATGGGCATTTGCCCATGGGCCCCATGAGCATAGGGGGCCCATACTAATCTGTGTATGTTAACCCTTCAATGCATCTTGTATCATATAAATACAGCAACATATTTATGACATTTTACTGCATTTTTTAATTAATACTAACATGCAAATATATGTTTAATTTTATCGACCATTTACATTTTCATTCCTGTGAGTACTTGTCGTAGAGGCCCCAGTACGCTGCTTTGCCCGGGCCCATAATGCTGTTAAGATAGCCCTGCCCAAAGCAAAGACAGAAAACAGTCCAAAAACATTATCAGTGAAAGTTTAGAAAATATTTTGGTTTGGTACTTACTGTGAACCTCTGTTCTCAGTGGGGTCTGTGATGGGATTGGTGATGCAAGTGGGTGGAGCTCCTCCAATCAGGCAAGCCAAAATTGGTTGTGAGTGGAGCTCCTCCTCCTCTGATTCCCAGATCTTCCCAGCCAAACTAATCAGCAGTTACACTGAACACTTGGAATGAGAATCTAAGAATATGAAGAAACTCCACTGACTTCTTGACCAACTCTTTATTAACCAGTAAAAAACCCAAGAATAGTCCCTATCAGGAGACAAACATATCAACGATAAATAACTGTATTGAACAAAACCTTGAAAAGGAATGCCCTGTCTAAGGCTAAGTCGTAAGGGAGGGACACCAATCTCATCACAGACTCCACTGAGAATAGAGGTTCCCAGTAAGTACCAAACCGAAATATTCTCCAGCGGGTATGTCTGTAATGGGATCGGAGATGCAAGTGGGTCACTACCCAAGCAGTACCCTACGGGGGGGGGGGCTGACTCGGAATGAACAACAGTGTTTGACACCCCATGTCCAAAATCCAGGTCCCAACAAAATAAGGTGTCTACCTTATAGTGTCTAATAAATGAATGGGGGTTAGCCCAGGTGGCAGCCCTACAGATTTATTCTAATGACAGGGATGCCCTAAAGGCCGCTGTAGTCGAGGCTGAGTGAGTGGGCCTTAATGCCCAAAGGGGGTTGAAGTCCCTGAACTGAATAGGCCTGTGAGATGGCCTCTCTTATCCACCTGGCAATGGAGGTGGGAGACACCTTAGCCCCTTTAGACCTAAAATTATAAGACACAAATAAAGAGTTCGTCTTTCTGAGGAGTGTGGTCCTCTGGGTATAGAAAGAGAAGGCCCACTTCACATCAAGGCAATGCCACTCTCTTTCTTGGGGATTGGATGGGTGGGGATAGAAAGACAGAAGGATGACCTCCTCAGACCTATGAAACACCATGTTGACCTTCGGAATGAAGGACAGGTCAGAGGATAGAATGACCTTGTCTTCAAGGAACCTACACAGCTTGGGTGCAGTGGAATGGGCCGCCAATTCGGAAATTCTCCTCATTGACATACTAGCGATAAGAAAAGCAGTTTTGATCGAGGAACAAGTAGCTATAGGTTTGAATGGCAGCCTAGAGAGGGCTTGAAGAACCAGAGACAGATCCCATGTAGGTGCTCTGGCCACTGGCGGAGGATTGAGGAGGGCTACTCCCTTAAAAAGATTCCTCAAATGGGGATGGGAGGAAAGCCAGGAGCCCCTAGGTGAGCCCAAAACTGAAGCGTTGGCCAAAGCCTGTCACTTCAGGGTCGCTGTAATGAGCCCCCTGTCAAGCACTGCCTGCAAGAATCCCAGTAGGTCCTTAATGTTGAGTTTGCCCAGGAGACGGTTATGGGAAGTGCACCATCTACGAAGTGTGGTCTAGGTACAGTTGTATACTCTGTTGGTGGAGGCCTTAGGGTCCACCAACAGAGTATGGACAACCTGGGGGGAATAGCCCTGAGCTAGCAGCCCATGCAACTCAACCTCCAGACACTCAAGTGCAACCTGTCCAACTGTGGATGGTGCAGGGGCCCCTGGGACAGGAGATCTGGCCGGAGGGGAAGGACCTGAGGATGGTCTAGAACCAGCTCCATCAGACTGGGAAACCATGGATGGCATGGCCAAAAGGGGGGAACCAGAAGGACCTCTGCTCTTTCTGACCTTAGCTTGCGTACGAAGGCCGGAAGGAGCTTGGTGGGAGGGAATGCATAGAGGATACTCCATCTGGCTTCTGACAGAGACCAAGGGAGACTGGAACGAGTTGGAATCAATGACCACTTCCAGATGCAGAATGGATTGTGAGGGTGTCAGAGAACTTTTCTCCCAATTGACAATGAAGCCCAGTGATGTTAAGACCGAAACTGTGAGAGACAGATGGGATTGAGCAAGGGAGAGGGAAGGGGCCTGGATTAGGATGTCGTCCAGGTAGGGGAAGGATGACACCCCTTGGAGACGAAGAAAGGCAATTGCAGTCACTAACACCTTTGAAAACACTCTGAGGGCGGAAGCCAGTCCAAAGAGGAGGAACCTGAACTGGAAATGCTTCCCATTGTAGACGAACCTTAGAAATCTCTGATGTGCACCCAGAATGGGAATGTGCAAATAAGCCTCCAGGAGGTCTAAGGAATTCATATAGTCCCACTTCCATATCAACTGCAGAATGGAGCAAAGGGTCTCCATTTTGAAGTGTGGCTGGGTTAGGTGACGATTTAACCACTTTAGGTCAAGAATAGATCGCATGTCTTCTGACTTTTTTGGCACTGTAAAAATGTGGGAGTACACACCGAGGCCCTTTTGGGACTTCTTTGATGGCCGAGATGGAGACCAAATGATGAATAGCCGACCAAGTTCGAAGGTGCTTGAGATGGCAGCGAGACCTTTTCCCCCCAATGAAGTAGTCCTTGGGCACCTGATGGAATTCTAGAGAATTCGAATTCACTGGCAAGCAGACAGTGTCCCTTACCCACTGGTCCATTGTGATGGACTCCCACTGATTGGATGGACTCCCACTGACTGTGATGGACTCCCACTGATTGGCAAAGTGGGACAGACAACCCCCCCCACTGGCAGTTGCGGTGAGTCATTGCTGCTGTTTGGAATTGCCAGCCTTGGACAGGAAGGGCCTGGGCTGATGCTGTGATCTCCCCTTTTAACTCTGTCTAGGGGGTTGCCAGATGTGGTGTCTCCCCCTGGCAAACTTTGAGGTCTGACAAAAGAAGATGCACTGGGGCTGAAAGGGGCAAAAAGGCTGTTGCCTACGATATGGGCCAAAGGCCTTAGGTCTGGACTTGGATGGCATGACCTTCCCCTTTTCCCTGGAGTCATGAAGGACAGGGTCCAACCCCACCCCGAAGATCTTGGATCCCCTAAAGGGGAGGGAAAACAGTTTGTTAAGGGCCAAATTGTTGCTGTCCCAGTTCCGCAGCCAAATATTGTGCTGGACCCCAATGGAGGCGGCAATAGACCTAGCAGCCAACTGCATGGCGTCACTGGTAGCATCGGTGGTAAAGGCCGCTGCTGAGGCCATGTGGCGTAAGAAGGGGTGAGAGGATAGAGGAGTATCAGACTGTTCAGCGATTTCCTGACACCAAAGCAGAATGGCTCTGGAGGTCATAGACATGGCCACTGAGACCCTGAGTGCCGCAGAAGCTGCGTCGAAAGCTCTCCTAGCCACCACTTCCACATGCTTGTTGAGTGCATTTTTAGGGAAACCATCTGAGTCAGAGGGGAGGAGGGAGGGCGAGCCTAAGTCAGCAATGAGGGAATCCACCACTGGGGACCAAAATCTGGTGGCGTGTTCATCTGCCAGTTTGTAAAATTTTATAGTGTGGATGTGGGAATCCTTAGCATTGGAAGGGGAAGCCCACTCCTTGTCTATAAGCCTCTGGAAGGCCTCCAGCAGAGGGAACCCCATCATGGGGTTCTGGGGAATGGGAAAAATGTCCAATCTTGAAGGCCCTGCAGAAGAGGTTGATAGTTCTTCCTCCTCTGGATGCTGGAATCTCAGATTCGCCATAACAGCAGGGAAGACCTGGGAAAACTGGGCCAGAATGAAGAGATGTCCAGAGCGCCTGGGGAGAGGATATCCGTCACCATTTGAAGCATCCCCCTCCATGTCTGAGGTGGGATCCTCCTGGGGTGTCTCCAAATCCCCTACCTCCTCATCTTCCCCCTATGAAAGCTCGGGATGAACTACTAAGGAGGCAGAAGGGGCCCAAGTATCCTTGGAGATCTTGGGTGGGGGAGAGGGATCCTGTGGGTCAGCCTCAGGTCCCTCTGAAGTGGTTCGTTTGAGTCCTTCTTCCTGGGGGTGGGCTGTGGCAATGAAGGCTGGATGAGAGAGAAGGAGCCACTGACCTCTTAGAAGAAGAATCAGGTGTGTGTGGGTGTGTGTGTGTGTGACAAGCTGTCTCCAGTACAGCAAAAGTGGGATACAGCAAAGGCTGGATCTCAAGAGAAAAAAGGAATGAATTCCCTAGAAAAATAGGCCAAGAAGCTCGAGCTAAAAGCTGAGATGACTTGTCTGTTTGCGAGGCAAAAGACATCTGGGAATCAGAGGAGGAGGAGCTCCACCCACTTGCATCACCAATCCCATCACAGACACACCCACTGGAGAAACCAGTATCAACCAAGGGTGACTTTGGATATTCAGAAACTAGCGTACAAGTTTCATTTATAGAGCAGTATGAACTTGGGCAACCAAACAGACTAACTGAAAGGATTGAATGTTGCATGAATAAATTATTTTATTTACAAAGAAGGAATGTGAGGAAGTTGGTGTTTACCAGAAGTGAAATCTTGCCGTATTATGGAGAGTGCTGACATGTTTGTTTCAAGATGTTAAATTTGCTTTTCTTCCAAGTCAGAGAGGAGTCCAAGTTTAACTTAATAAACAAAATTAACTTCTTGTCTCACTGTGTAATCCTTGCTTATATTATGATTAACATGACTAGAACACATGTTTATATCATGATTATTTACTTGTTTATTTGCTTACTTGTATTTATGTAATGCTTTAATCTAGGGAGACTGAAGGAGACTTACAAATCCTCTTCAGTAAACTAAAAACTACACTGAAACAACAACAAAAATAACAAGATGAAGCCATAAATTATAATTGTAATAACTTCTATGAAAATGAAGGAATAAACCAACATTGATGCATAACAAAGCAGGACCCCACTCTACATAATTCCCTACTTCTAGCCTTTGGAACAGACAATCTTTACAACTTTCCAAAGGTTAACATAGAAAGAGTGGTGGTAATGGTGTTCTAAAGAAGAGCGGCTATGACTCAGAAGTCTGGTCTTTGGGATCCCTGCAAATAACACTCTCTTTTGTATTGTTGCCTCTCTGCATTTTCCTCATGAAATGGTCAATTTATAGAATCATTGAAAGGTCTAAACTAGGATAATCCAACCATGGCAACTTTTTAAGACCCACACCAGTTTTACAGCTTTTCTTGTTCTTGGCTATTTTTCTATCCTCAAGAGTTAACTGGTATACAGATAAAATGAAAAAAAAAAACCCCACTTTTTTCACTCTTTGATTCACAGAACAAAGTGAGCTTAGGATATGGTATTTGAAGCTCATCATTATGATGGCAAACATCTAGACATGAGCTAAATATTTTCATCACAATCTGAGAAGAGAATAGGGACTGACACTTCTAACAACTTTTAAAGCCCTTCATGGCTTAGAAGCTGGGTACCTTCAAGACCGCCTTCTGCCACCTCATGCCTCCCAGTGCCCAGTTAGATCCCACATAGTCGGCCTGTTATGGGTCCCGTCAGCTAAACAATGTCAGCTGGCAGGTCCCCAAGCTAAGGCCTTCTCTGTGGCAGCACCGGCCCTTTGGAACCAACTGCCTGTGGAGATCAGAACCATTCCTAATCTGTTGGCCTTCCACAGAGCCACTAAGACCTGGCTCTGTCGGCATGCCTGGAACTGATGCCCTCCCTGGAAGAATGATTGTTGGATGGTGTGTGACCGTGTTTTGCAAATTTTTTAATATATTGTATTACTTGTTTTTTAATGGTTGTTTTATTGTATTTTAAATTGTTGTGAGCCGGCTCGAGGTCCCCTTGACTGGGGAAGAGAGGTGGGGTATAAATCATATCAAATAAATAAATAAATAAATAACCTTCAATTTTTCAGCTGTTGATTGGTGTGACCTTTTCTCTAACACATGTTAAAAGTTCTTCTGTGTTGCTCTCAACCTTTCTTGAAGGTGCATATTTTGTTCACTCCTGCCGATATTCAATATTGCATTGTTTTCATCAATATTCACTATGTAGATATTTTAAGGTATTACTTTTAAGGCAACACTTTCATGGGTTTGATATTGTGTTATTGTAATGATAGTTTAGGGGTCGTATTAAGAAGAAGCAGTTCAGAAACATTTCTAAATCATGAATATAGTAATAGTAGTTCTGTCTTTAGAGGGCACTGTCAGCCAACTGCAGAATTCAGTTGTGGATGGAAGAAAGGAGATAATGTATAGGCCCAAGCAGCTCAGGGATTTATATACAAAAATAGTTACCAGGCTATCTTCATTTTGAAACTATGCTTTGAAGTACTCACTTACAAAGTCCTCCATGGCTGTAAAGAAATGATATCATTTTTATATTGTTGTGCCTTTCATTCTTTGTGGTTGCCTTTTCTGGGACTACATCTTGTCGTTTTCCACTTTCCTTTTGTTCAGGCTGCTCCTTCATTAGGAAAATAGTTTGTGGTCTTTATTTTGCATCAGTGCATGAAACTGCAAACACCTGGGAAGATTTTCCACGGTGCAAGCACTTAATACACCCCTGGTCCGACATCTGAAACTCATTTGGTGCTCCCCAAAGGCCTCTTCAATCACTGAGCAAAATGACTTTCCCCTCCCTTTTATAAGTCACAATACTCTACGGGGATGGATCCTAAAGAGATAAAAGGTGTGTTTGTGTGTGCCTGTGTGTATGTGCACACATGCCTGCCTTCGTCCCTGTGTGTCCATTTAGCTGTTCAAATTCAAAATGAACTTGATTTGAAACATATGCCTGTACAGTTTTCTTCTCTTGTTAAATATATCAATAGGAAAAGGTTTCATTTATCTGATATTTACCAAATATTCAACTAGTCTTGGGTGATTGGTGATTGTATATGAAATACAGTAATATACAAATAGAGAAATAATAATAATAAAGATCATGAGCTCATACTTCAATTGAACAATTTTGAATATGATACAAAGTCACTGGCCTAGCCCAGTGGTGGTGAACCTTTTTCCACCCTGCATGCTGGAAGTCGTTTGCATGGCTGCGCATGCGCAGCTGTGTGCCTCTGCACCATTCCATGCATGTGTGCATGTACGTGCGCAAGCCCCCCCCCCCACTTGCATTGGTTGGAAACACAGCTGATCATCGGATCACCTGTGTTTCGGCTCTGGAGTCACGCGGGGGTGTGGGGATGTCATGCACGCATGCGTGGGGAGGCGGTGGAGTGCTCCCTCACTCCTGCACATGTACGCACAACATCTCCCACCCGTGCCCGCCCCCGCACATGCATACGCAATACCCCCCCATGTGAGCCAAAACACAGCTGATGAAACAATCTGACGATCAGCTGTGCTTCCAGCGAAAGTATGAGAGACCACCAAGGACTTTGGGCGGGTGGGCAGGCCCACTTTAATGATGGCGCACATGCCCAGAAGCATGGCTTGGCGTACCACTTCCGGTGCGCATGCCATAGGTTCGCCAACATGGGCCTAGCCCAACATTTTTCAAGTTGTGAACTTAAAAATAGTAAGTTTTTTTAAGAATAGTGATTGAACAGTATAAGGTCCAGCATAATTTGATAAAACTAATAATGGTAGGAATGATTTCATATAAAATAGCTTGTTCAACAATCTTGTCCATAGTACATTCCAGAAGTTGATCAGACGCTCAGTTTCTGCATAAGCATACTTGCGTGCACTTTGTTTATGTGTGATACAGATTGACAGAAAGTTCTTGTTTGTTGGTGCCATTGAATCTTTTCATTGTTTTTGATACTATCAGTGATTCTTCACTGTGATTGCCAATATTATCAGATTATTTAGCTTCCTTTATTCTCTGGCTAAAATCACAAAACTGTGTCTCAGTTATTTTGGATATATCAAGCAGGAGAATTCACTGGAGAAAGCAATTATGCTTGGAAGAGGTAGTGGTAACAGGAAACCAGGCTGCCAAAGAACATGGTGGTTGGACACCATCAAAGCTGACATCAGAGCATAGAGCAACTCAAAGAAGTAGCACAAGATTGGAAGATGTGGAAAGACCTGACCCATGGAATCATTAAGAGTTGGACATGATTAAATGGATAACATCATCATCATCCTCTGGCTGGCTGGGTAGAACAAATAAAATAAGTCTTCAGCCTTCAGCCAGCTAAACTGCAGAAGACCAATTCTAATGACGATATAACATGATGGTACTAAGAAAATGTGGCAAAATTAAAGCTCAAGACACAAGTAAAATCAGCCATTGTGTTTTCTTAAATTTCTAGTTAAATATCCGTGAGACATTTGTGAACTTTGGCTGATCCTATTGCAGGGCATAATTCTTGGCAAATATTCTACTGATGACTGCCTTTGTATGTATGTGTTGTTGATAACAGAACAGATACTGACATTTTGATTACCTATTAACTTCTTGTGTGCATTGAGTTAAATGTGGAGAATGTTATCAGCCCATAAGGAGAGCCATTTATGATGGGTTTATTACAAAGTTTGTATATACAGTGCATATGACTCAGCTTTATGTCTGAACTATACTTGGACCTTGATATTGAAGGACAATACTATAAATCATATATTTACATAGGTTTTCCAAAGCATTGCCTCAGCCTAATGACCTTGTCAAATCAAGCACTTTGTGATTGAATTTTCTGTTCTTTTCATTGATGCATTTATAAAGGACAACAGAAAATGCTGCTTCAAAATAAAATATTTGGGTATCTGGTTAACAGCGAGATGTGTCACAATAAAAGAGGATAATTACAAAAAAATGCTAAGGCAGATACAAGAGGACCTTGATATATGGCAAAATTTACAACTCTCACTGTTAGGTAGGATAGCTGCAACTAAAATGATGATTTTACCCAAAGTATTATTTTTATTCCAGTCTGTACCCATTTATTTAAACAAAAAATACTTCGAAG
>JANHGC010003729.1:23599-38248 GCA_027560395.1 Boaedon fuliginosus | reverse complement strand
GGGCAGGTGGGCAGGGGCAGGTGGGTGGGGCCAGCCAGGGGTGATATTTCCCAGTTTGGCAAACCTCGGAAAATTATTGCCACCAGTCCTTGAGAACTGGTTTGAACCGGATGAATATCACCACTGGGTGGAGATTAAGAATGTAAATTTGTATCGTTAAGTACATTAAATACCCAGACAACACAATGTTTATTAGGCAGTAAGAAATACTGTATATTTAATAGAAAATCAATTAAAAAAGGTGTCTTCCTAGAAATTAGCAGCATAGGAGAAAAGGAAGCCACTAGTAGGATGTAGATATTGTATGACTTAAGCCTTAAAGGGTGCATACATCTAGATTCATCCCCAATATTTCTGAAATGCCCCAATATTCTCATCCTATAATGAGAAAGCAAAGTTTGGCTTACCAACTTATTAAAGTGCTGCCCCAACTTTAACTGAAACAATATTAAGGCAGAGAAAGAAAAAGCAGCTGAAAGTTGTTTCTGTCCCCAGTCTAAAGCCAGATGGCAAAAGGTGTTTTGGATCTGATTTGCTCTCTTTTCTCCCAGCCCCCTCCGTTCTAGCCAACAACAACATAGCTGGGTCTTAAAATCTTGGCAAGGCTTCCATCCACCACAGGATGAAGGAGGAGAAGGGGAAGGGGGGGAATAGTTCATATTTCAGGCTCCTCATTCAACTTTGTGATGTCTCTTAGCAGCAGCTCCATTTTTCTCGTGGAATTGGAATGTATTAAGCAACACATCCGATTTTCATTTGCGTGCATGTTAGATATCTAGAACTGAAAAATGGCAAGCCCTGGAATATTACTTATCCATCTGTTTATTTTTTTTTAAAGCTTATAGTTCTGATCTTTGCTGCCTTGTTTCCGGCTTGCTGAATTTTGTTTTCTCCTTTCATTATTCAGCAAGTTTCAAAAAGGATCAGATAAATGGCTAAATTTATATGCCTGAAAGCAAGGAGAACAAATCGCAATGGTGTAAGATCCTGGGCTTGCATTCAAAGCAGAGGTCCAGTAACTTTAAAGACTTAACGAGGAAAACAAGTAATAAAAGAATTGGGACAATTATAATCCACTGAGTAATTATTGAAGAAACTATTGTTTTTTGTATAAAGATTTGGCAACTTTGCTTATCAAGTATCATATATAGGAGGTACACATTCATTTTAACATGGGGAATGATTGACTTGGCAAAAAGGGGATTTTGGACAAATAAAAATCCCCAAGGTCTCTGTTTATTTATGTAGTTCCTGGAATAATATAGCCTTCAGAAGCAGTGTGCCAGCTGTTGAGATGGCTGTCCAACTAATATATTCCCAATGCAATCACAACTTTTTATTTTTCCTCATTATGCTCAACCTTGTTTATTGGTTAAATCTTATGAATGGAAAATAAGAACACTCACATTAATACCATGCTTACAATGCCTCTCTTCTTTTTCCACCAGCCAGGACCAGGTTTTCAGCAAGTCTTCCAGAATTCCAGGAGCTGAAGTCCACCCGCCTTAAAGTTGCCAAGATTGAATGACAGAATAACAGAGATGGAAAGGGACCTGGCAGGTCTTCTAGTCCAAAAACAAAACAAAACAAAGCACCCATCCTGATTTAAGCCATTGAGATCAAATTCATGGGTACTACATATTGTTCTTTTAGCAACAGTTCTGAAGTGGTCTACCATTGCCTTCTTCCAGGATATTCTTTTGCCCTTTAAGTCTGATCTAGAATTTCCTATGAGTCTGCCACCCAAGCATTAATTAAGGCCACCTTCAGATTCTGAGTCAAGACCAGCAAGATGTTGCTTCTGAGTCCTGGAAATAAGGACAGGAGGAAAATACTGTAGATTGGGATAGTTAGCCTGTGGCAGGGGTGGGTTCCTACTGGTTTGACAACCAGTTCGCTTGCGCGTGCACTTTGCCAAACTGGTAGCTAAATTTAACAAATGGTTCAACTGAATTGGGGCAAACTGGTAGAAACCCCTGGCTTGTGGCTCTCCAGATATTACTCCTAGGAGTCTCAGCTGTCTACTGGTGAGGTATGCTAGAAATTAGATTCTCTATTTATTTGGTAAAATGCCTCCCTTTGAGGATTATGCAAAGAAACAAGAAAATAATTCAGATATCCAGCCAGCGGGGCCAGCCAGTGGTTATTTTTACTGGTTCTGCGAACCACGGGAAATCACTGCTACCAGTTCCTGAGAACCGGTGCAAACCGGTTGAATATCACAACCAGTACCACTCTATACTGCACTTGTGAGGCCACAGTTGGAATACTAAAGCCCATTTTGGTCACCATGATACAAAAAGGAGAGGAGTTTAGAGAACAGCAACAAAGATGAAAGGGTCTGGAGGCTAAACCAAATGAAGAATGTCTAAGGGAACCAGGTATGATTAGCTTAAGCAAGAAAAAGCTTAGGTGTGACATGATAGCCATCTTCCACTACTTGAAGGGCTGCCCCAGGGAAGAGAGGGTTGGTTTATTTTACATAGCACCTGAGGGCAGGACAAGAAACAATGGATGAAAGTTCATCAGAAGGAGATCCAACCTGGGACTAAGGAGAAATTTCCTGACAGTGATAAATTAGCCAATGGAACAGCTTACCTCCTTGTTTTCAATAAAATATTTGGATGATTTATCTGGGATGGAATAAGGACTCCTGCTTTGGGCAAGAGGTTGGACTAGAAGATCTCCAAGGTCCCTTTGAGCCCCATGATCCTATGAAGTATACTTTTTAAAGTATACTGCACTTGTAAAAAAGCCAGGCTTCAGTCATGTGATTGAAATTGCCATCTTGACTTTTTGTTTGTTTTTAGAATATTTCTATTTCACACTTTCTACTTTCTGATTTTTTCCTTTTTAAAAAGTTGCATGGGTGGTGCTTATATAAAGAAAAATCTAAAAACAAGAATCATGTGGAATTTATTTCCAAGGGATAAATTACATGTCAGATGGATAATTGGGAAATAAAATTGCCTATTATTATTTTTTCCACTGCAGCTCCCAGTTTTCATCAAGCTGCTTCCTCATCTCCTATATGATTTGGATTACTTAGCTTACACAAATTCATCTAAGAAGCTCCACTGGAAAATGTACTTTACTGGGAAGGGAACTGTAGCTTGAAAAAGGATAGGCTGCAAAAAGTTTAAATTTTATCTTACAGCTTCTTCATTAAAACAAAATCTATGCCTCTATTCTGACATTGACAGTTCAAATTTGAGGGGCTTTGGTCAGGTTACATCAAACACATTTATTTATTTATGTATTTAAGCTTTTGGAATTTTTCACAAGTGCAAATAATAGCTGAGGAGAAAGTAGGATTATTTTTTCCAAATTGGTCTGAAAGCTTCTTTTTATATTAATGCAAACAGAAGTGTTAGGATGGTCCAGCGCCAGCCATATTGTAAGTCTATCGTTTTTCTTCTCTGAAAACAATGTGTACTTGCACTTGTAAAAATCTGTCAGGCATGAAAGATCAGGTCAACACATGAAGATCTAATTAAACCGATTTATTGCCACTCATGCCTATTCACAAGAATATTCTCAACAGTTAGCACCTGCTAGGAGTTAGATAAGGGTCAGTGGAATTCAAGGGAGGGTGGATGGTTGGACTTAGTGCACTTGTGACTACATAGACATTCTAGGCTGATCCCTCTTTTAATTCTGGCCCCAGGTTCTGCCACTTCTTCTGCTACAAAATCTTTCATACATTTTAAACTACTTAATTGGGTTCCATTTGAATTTTGTCTTTGTTGTATACTTTTGTTTGTACACTTAGTTTCCTCCAAAATAATAAAACCAATCATTTATTTGTATTATATTCTTGTGCATGTGTGCATCTCTGTGTCATAGACCACTGATAATATATAGAATCCTTATCTATATAATAAAACTAAAGGAGAACCCTTCTTCCCAATATTTCTTATATCACTCTATCCTTCATCTAAAAATTTGAGTTGCACTCAACAGTGGATTAGGGGCATAATTTAATGTTTGTAAGTGGTCTGGTAATTAAGACAAAAATGGTATATTCAGAATAGTCACATAGATATATTCCTGTTTTACCTATTTACCTTCAGGAAATATTCAGAGGTGGTATTCAGCCAGTTCTGACAGGTTTGGGAGAACTGGTGGCGATAATTTTGATTGGTTCGGAGAACTGGCAAATAGCATCTCTGATTGGCCCCGCCCTGCCCCTTCCTCCACACACGCCTATTTGACTGGCAGAACGCTTCAGGGAGCTTTTCTAGACCAAAAATGGGGGATGGGAGATGTGGTGTCGCCCCCCCCCCATGCCCCTATTTGGCTGCCAGGAGGCTTCAGCGTGGCTTTCTAGGGAAAAAATGAGGCATGGCAGGGCAGCAGCAGGCCACCCAATCTTCATAGCCGTGCCCACCAAACCACGCCCACAGAACCGGTAGTAAAACAAGTTGAATCCTACCACTGGAAATATTACTTGAAATGTACAGGGTTTTGTTTTGTTTTGTTTTTTAGGTGCATGGATTGTTTTATTATTTTATTGGCTTCATAAAGCAACTAATACTTTTTTTTGTTGCTTTTGCAGGGTATTACTTCTTATAGGGTTTTTTTTAGGAGACTGGGTATTAAGCAAAGTTCTAGGAACATACAGAACAGAAGCATTTTTTCAGAAAATGGAAATTCCAGTCATTCAAAGTGAAAATCCAACTTTGCTTCCTTGCTTATTTGCTGATTTACAGAAATAGATCCTATGCTGAAACAGGAACACCCCTCCACCTTGCTGAATATTGTATACATTTTCATTCTGATAAATGTTCCCCGATCAGAACTGTTCTAGTCATTCATTCAAATAATAAAGGTGGGATGAAAATGAAAGAAAGGAAGAAACCAGTGGACACAGGAAATGGGAAGAGATTTAAAATTCCATGTTCTGGGAATTTAATCTTTCTTTGCTTAAAGCATCTATCACACCAGGGCAAAAATGCTCATATTTGAAATGAATAGCTAAATAAAACCTACTTTGTCCTTGGCTGAGCAGTTTTTGGGGCCTCATGTCTTTTGATAAACCTCTTTAAAAAAGCTTCGACAAGATTGGACAAGATTGGAGGAAGACTATATTTATTTATCTTTAAAAAAAAAGGATGATCAAGGGATCTCCTTTCCTTAAACTCCTTGTATATTGCAATAGTTCTGGCATTGTCATCTTATTTTCTGCAGTACTTCACAAAATGTTCCATAGGACAAGTGTGATCATTTCATTTTACACTCATTCCAGGAACTGTTGGAAATGAAAAGAAGTTTTTTGGCCAAGAGCCCAACATTATTCTAACTATGCCAAGCATCATCAAATTTAAACAAGAAATCCTTTGATGATCGTATGTACAGGATGTATCAAAAGTTAGGCCACATAGGCCAAATAATATGCTTTAATTTTTTTTCCAGAGAAAGTTTTACTGTATTTATGTCCTACGTCAAATGAGTAAGAAGAAAAGGGCAACTAATTTGAACATTTAATGTAATTTATATAATAAATTGTCTATACACCTAACTTTGTTAATGGGACTTGATATTTGGTACACTTTGTACATGTATTTATTTATTATTCAAAGTTATATAGTAACCCATCTTACCAGAAGTGACTCTGACTGTCATACAACAATAGCATTAAAAACAAAATATAAAAATAGTCATTATAAAACTTTTCTTGGCAAGATTTTGGATTACCACTTCCTGTCTCTTAGAACAGAGAGAGAATGAATGGCCCAAGGTTACCTAGCTGTCTTTATGTCTAAAGTGGGACTAGAACTCATGGGCTTTGGGTTTCTAGTATGGTGCCTCCCTCACCAATCTGGCTCTCATCCAGTTATATATAGCAGGTTCAGGGGTCTTGTACTTCAACTGACTGCCCTATAGGTAGATAAAGAGTATTTATACCTAAATTGTAGTCATTATTTCTCAGGCTCACCAGACTAAATTAATGTATGCCAATTTTCATTTTCCTGAAATTCCTTCTTTTGTCCTCGTTTCTTAGTGATGCATTTCCTTTGGTTGGGGTGATGTTCGTTTGTTTTCCAACAAACACAATAGCAACAACATCCACACATTCAGAAATATCTAGTATTTATTTCCAGTATTTATATACACTGTTTTAACAAAACAATGGGGAAAAATGTTTGCAATGCAGTTAACAGATAATGAAAATGTAATTTTCAATTTGTTTTTAAAAATAAGAGTACGGTAATGTCATTAAAAATACATTCCAAGTAACAATTGAAAACAAAAACTCCAGCTGTTTCAAATGAATTTCTGGGGTCTAGTACAGTAAACATTTTTTCTGTCTTATGTTTTATATAACCCACACTGAAATTTCTATCCAAAGCAGTGCTTGCTGGGAAAACATAATTATTCTCAGGGTTTAATTGTGTGTTTCTTTAATAGTCTGGCTTTTAATCAAACAGTTGTTGTTGTTTTTTAAAAAAACTTTGATTTTTAATGGAAACTTAAGCACAACTTCCAGTTGGATCTCAGCATAGGAAGAAATAAAGTTTAACCCTTGCTATCCCTGATGTGACCCTAATAAAAATTCTGCCCAAAGTACAAGTACTAACTTCATCTCTTCCAGTTATAATCAGGACTGTAAACTAAACTTCTAGCAATGCCATGGTTTTTATCTGTGAGATAGGGAGGGAGTAAGCCTTCAAAATATATTCCAAACAGTTAGACAGGAACAGCAACTATTGTAATGAAATGAAATAGATATGATGAAAGCAAGCTATCAAGGATGGGAAGGGCCGCCTCGAGTTCCCTTTGACCGGGGAAATGAGGCGGGGTATAAATCAAATAAATAAATAAATAAATAAATAAACAAACAAACATAGGGCAAAATTATAATGCATTATTTCCATATTATACTATGGGATAAAGTAATATGTTGCTAACCCTGATGATTCCTCTTATGGTTTCTGGGGAAAGTTGGAATATGAACCTAGCACTGAACCAATAAAATGATGTGTGAGATTATTGTTGCTATTTCTGACATTGCCTCTTTCCTCTAACCATATTTTCTTTGAAAAGACTTTAAAGAATTAGGATAAGAAAATGGCTTCCATGATTTGGGTCAATATGCCAAAGCAACCCTCCCTCTTTTAAGAAAAAATGTCTAGGAGTCATACCATAGAGGGAAAACTAACAGACATCAAATATAATGAGAACAACTATTTTGGCTCCATCTCTTTGTAAGAAGGACTCTCTGAGCAGCCTATAGATACTAGCAATAAAACCTAATGTGTCATGTGCAGGAGGAGTTGAGCTGTGGCCTAGAGGTGGAGCTTTCACCTTGCAATCAGAAGGCTGTGAGTTCGACCCTAGGTGGCTGGCAAAACTCCAGCGATGCAGCTGGAACCAGTTGTATCAGCTTCACCGTTCCACTGGATTATTTCAGCTGCATGGAGAGGGGGGATTTGCTGCTTAGGTAATAGCCTATCCTCCAAAAAGTATTACCCAGCCTATTGTGCTCTGAGGGGACTAAGATCTTCACCCATGAACCAATACCATAATCTTTCGAGACTAATGGATGCCTATACTATACTATACAGGTGCAGAAAATCAGGACTAGAGTTGTTAAAATGAGTACGGGTTTATTCCATGCTATCTCTAAACAAGAATTTGAACTACTAGCTGTCAAGATAAATTGGTAATAGATAGAAGTCAATGGAATTCAAGGAGGGCTGGACTTAGATCTTTTGTGGGCACAGAGAAACTCCAAACTGATGATGAGCTTCACCCCTCCTTCAGATTCAGCCTGGTCATCTCCTACAACATGTCTTTGGGTGTCCAATGTCACACTACAAAAGACAGAAGGAACCTGATACCATTTTCTCAAATTAAATACAAACTACGCTTATTTGAAATCTTCCATTTCTATCCTGATCCAAATCTACTTTGGGGGAGGTCCATTTGTAGAATCATTGAAAGTGGTTTGGGTCAGGGATTTCTCATGGTGAGGTAAAAAAGTGAAGATGGCAGCTGTAACCAATCTGCACTTTATTTTTTAATTGTATCATGAGACAGTTAAAAAGGAAGAGCACCCTACATGGCTGTGTCTGCCATTTTGCCTTTTTACCCACCCACCCCTCATTTCCAGTGGACACCCCTGTCTGGATTATTAAAAAAAACCCAGCCCAAATTCATAAATGGTAGCTTGGAATTTATAGCATGCTTATGTCCTGGGAACTAGAAAAGAATTGTCTTTCTTCTATTCCTGCTGAGGCAAAAGTAAGTCTAAAGTAAAAGTCACAATCTATTGATATACATACTGTACACAGAGATTCCAACCCCCCGCCCCATTCCTATGCTTAATTAGATATTATGCATACCCAATATAAATGGTAAAAGTAAAGGTAAAGTTTTCCCCATTCCAGCCATGCCAGACTCTAGAGGATGGGGCTCTTCTCTGTTTTCTAGCCAAGGGACCCAGCATTGTCCAAAGACACTTCCATAGTGCCCACACAAGGCTGTTACCTTTTCCATTGAAATGGTGACTAATTATCTAGTTGAATTTGGATGCTTTCGAACTGTTAGGTGGGCAGGAGTTGGGGCAAGTAGTGGGAAATCACCCTATTGAAGGGTGCTCAGGTCTTGACCCTAGGTGTCAGCTTTCCAGCTGAAAAGCTCAGCATCTTAACTGCTTTATCAAATAAGTGTCCTAAGTCAAAATAAGTGTACAACTGCCCCACCCAGTTTCTATTATTGCTAGAAAACAATCAGAAGAAGACCAGGCATTACTTATTTATTGTTGTACTACAGACCATGGAGGTCAACAGCTCTGCAGGCCTTTTGAATTGCACATCTTTAATTTCTACAAAGTTCATCTCAGTATGAGCTTCCAGCACATGCCACAGAGAACACAACAAACCCAGTTAAATTTCAAATAAAACTGATTTTTGAACTGTGTTATAATGAATGATATGCCACTGCATTGGTTTAGCAAGAATCTAACATACTTTTAGCGCTGCTGTTTACCATTATTTCCTGGAGCTATTGTGTTAGATCTTTTGCAAAGTGGTGTAAACTCTTAAACTTGTATTCTGCATATGCTTTACAGTAAATAAAGGATCATTAAGCATCTACATACTGGTAGTTCTGTCAAGATCTATAGATATCCCTTTAACCCCAGGATGGGTAAACCTTTGGTGCCATTACTCATGTGAATAGAATAATGATATAAGATCATTAAAATTGAGGCCTGGAGAGAAGGATGGAAATTTCTTGGAAGTTTTTTTAATGATACTAAGTATATTTATCTTAATATAGTAAAAAAAATGCACCACCTTTCTGCTGTGGTGAAGAGGGAACTCCAAGACCGTAAAACAGTGGCCAGTTTTAATACTATTTATGGATTGTTCCTTAATTTTAACTGCAGTATTTTATATATTGTTTTAATTGTTGTAAGCCGCCCAGAGTCTTACGGGAGTTGGGTGGCCTATAAATTTAATAAATAAATAAATAAATAGTGATCCATGTGTGATAAATATAAAGAGGGCAAATTTAAAGGTTGAAAACATGAACATGCAAACATAATCTTGACTTTAATGAAAAAAATATAATTAAAACTTGATAATAAATAATAGTTACTTTGGGACTTTTTGCTGCACCATAGGACAAGTGGCAGTTAGAGTGCTTCCATATGAAAGCAAGAAGAGAGAGAACAGGAAAGGTTAGTCTGAAGAAGGGATGTCTTCTTTATTGTCTTCTTAAAGATGATAATAAGGAAATCATAGGAAAAGGAAGTATGATTCACCAATCAGGTATTTCCTTTTCAAGTCTGTTGAGGTGGTTATCAATATTTAGTTTCAGTAGGGGAACTTCCAGATTGGCACTGGCGCCACTGGGTGCGAGTCCACTACCTCTGCGGACCTCGCCCCAGGCCTACTGGTCTGAGGGCCCATATGGGGCCCCAATTCTCCCTGGAGGGGAGGTAAGGCGGACGAGCATGGCGTGGGGATCGAGAGGGTCCACATACCCTCTCCCCGCTCGCCAGGAGCTCCAGATAGGACTGATCAGGCGACGCCAGAAATGGCGGCAATTTAGTCTGGTCCACCCCAGGAAAAAAGAGTGCGCAGGAGGGAGAAAAGAAAACCTGATTGGTGAAGAACTGAGCAAGATTGAGCGTAAGTGGATTGGAATCCCCGAAAAGGTTTAAACACTTTGTTGTGACTATGAGAACCCGGCGACTAACAAGGGAGGCAACCAGATGAAACAGAGGGACCTACCCTTTTGGCTCCCCCTATGCCTGGAAGAAACTCTTGAGAGCTGTGCCCAGAGAGAAAGTGGTGAGAGAAATATTGGACTCTTAAAAATCTTCTTCTTGGCAGGGAAAATGGAGCAATGTGAGGGAAAATGCACTGAAAACTGAAAAGAAAATGATTCAATTTTGAAAAAACTGGATGACTTTTTGAAACTAGGAGCGGAAAAATCTTTGGAAAAAATGCTAATTCATGCAATGAGAATGGAGTTACAGATGATGTTGAGAGAGAGATCGGACATGTAGGAAGAGACGGAGATGAACGAAATGGATTTGTGTGAGATGAAAGAGGAGCGGAAGGCGGTAGAGTATTCAGAGGGAAAGATGGTGATGAGTCAGAAAAAGAGGAGATGCGTTCAAAGGAAAAAGAGACAAATTAAACTGGCGGGAATGAAAATGGAGAAGAATCTACAAAAAAAGGAACGATTTGGATAAAAAAAAGGCAGGTTGATAACAAAGTGGTAAAGAAAGGGGCAGCAAAAGATGAAAATAAGGGTAAAAAGATGGCACGAACCTTGGGAGAGACCATCGGGCAGGAGGAATTGAGAGGGGGAGGAAATTCCAGAAGATGAAGAGGAGGGACGAAGGTTAAGCTGAAATTAAATTTTAATATTGGATGGATGATCGGTACCACAACAGATTTTGATGTTATGAATATTATGAATGTGAATAATTAAGAATTTAAAAGAAAAGTTTTTTCTTTTCTTTTTTTGATTACTTTTAATAATAGAAGGCTATGAAAATTAGATAGAATTCAATGATGTTATAAAAGACTGATAGATATTGATACTAAGACAAAGATTATGTGCATGAAATACAAAGAATATAAGAATATTTTATGAATTGATGACATTTAACAATATTAGTTATAATATGATAGAATGTTCAGGTACTGATTAATTTTTGATAAACTTGGAAATATGGGGGGAACTAATTGCATAAAATATCAAGGTATTTTTTTTTATAGATATATATGTAAAATGTGGGTAATGAGTGATTTAATTTGTTCTCTTTGTATAAAAAAATGGGGAGGAGTAGGCGATGAATGTAAACAAGGGA
Source organism: Boaedon fuliginosus (assembly GCA_027560395.1). NCBI lineage: Eukaryota > Metazoa > Chordata > Lepidosauria > Squamata > Lamprophiidae > Boaedon > Boaedon fuliginosus. The sequence goes on along the minus strand of JANHGC010003729.1, from coordinate 26,913 downwards.
ACTAATTGGAATAGAGATGAAAGTGCAGACTCAGACTACACAGGAAAGGAAAATGAAATGTATTTTAATGTTTTTGTTTAAAGAAAAAGATAATAAAATTTATTAAAAAAATATTTCATTTCAGTAAAGTAGAACCAATCTAGCTATTTATTTTGTTTATTTATCTTGTTTATTTATCTTGTTTATTTATTTATTTATTTATTTATTTGTTTGTTTGTTGTCTTTTCTTCAGGAATTCAAGATGGTATACCCATTGCTTCATTTTCCATTTTCCCTCTACAATTATCACTTTGTGAAGAAGCCAATGGACTTCTACCTGGGCCTTCACATTGCCAGGCCATCATCTGAATCAACACATCACATTCAGTCAACCTGTGACTACACATAACTGTGCTTTACTTTTCATCTGGATTTTTGTAGAGATCCCTGATTATCTACAGATTAGAAGGTTGTAAAATATAAGAGGGGATTATTTTTAATGCATGACGTTACAGGGGATCCTTTAAATTTTCTAAAAAAAACTTTCTTAAGGTGTTTCATACTGTTTGATAGTCTTATACAAACGAAAAGTTAAAATTAATACTTTTCAGGCTTCCCCAACACCATTATCACTTTAAGCCAGGGGTATCAAACGCACATTGTCATGGCAGCCTCACATGACATATCAGGACTTTTCCCTAAACTGAACTGGGTGTGGGCGTCGCCAGCACATGACACATGTAGCCCAGGGAATTTGACAGTCCTGCCCTAAGCCATCAAAATACCAAACAGATTTTTTTTAAAAGAACTAAAATACAATAAATAGAAAACCACTCTATTGTTCTATTGATCTCTCACCACCCCTAAACATGAATATAAAGTCTTCATATTCAAAATAAACTGGGAACAATATCTTGGACTTCCTTGAAGGGAAAAGTGATAATAAATTGTAGTATATCAATTAAAGAAGCAAGCATTTGAAAGCTGTGCTGTGCTGTTTTCCTGATTATTTAAGATATATTCCCAGCTGCCTATATTTCTTCCTGTTTCTTGGTAATAAGTAATTTCCATACAAAAAAAATCAGATATTAGAGCTGGGAACAAAGATTTTGTTTTTGCTGCACCTGTGATGTTATGCATATGACAAAAAGTGTACGATTTTATAAAAGGAGCAAGCATTTGGAGACAAAGTTGTAAACAACATTAAACTAATAGGACTTGACTACAATGCTATCAAAATGTCCAACTAATTGAAGACATGCCTATATTTGCCTGATCTAGGATTTGCAAATGCCCATGATAGATTAGCCAACAGTAACTATCACAGGGAATCTAGAAACCATAATTGAGGACTAGGCTAAGAATCAGAACAAAAGTTAAAATTGGGACTGACTGTAAGAAGTCACACTAAGAATTTTTTCAAGCAAAGTCTTCCTTCATCTCCTGGAGGGGGGGGGAATTATATAGATAGATCCAATGGTGGTATTCAGCCGGTTCGGCCTGGTTCAGGCGAACCAGTAGCAATAATTTTAATGAGTTAGCCCAACCAGCAAATACTACCTCTGGCTGGCCCCGCCCACATGCCGCTGTCCTTGGCCTTTCCTGCCCTAAATTACATTTTTTAGTTCAGCTGTTTTGCGGCACAGCACCTCGCCTCAGCTGAGCTAAAAAACAGCTCACACTCCATAACTTGCTGCATCCTCCCTTGTCTTCTGCTAGCTTCTCCCACATTCCCCTTAGCTTCCCCTGCCTTCCCCATAGCTTCCCCCACCTTCCCCATAGCTTCTCCCTCCTTCCTGCACCTGGGGTGGGGAGGGGGGCTGGGCAGTGCACGGTGTCAGCCAGGCCATTTAGAGACTCCTTCGCCCACCCACTGGCTCCTCCTTGCAAGTCCCAGCACCATGAGAAGCAAAAAAGAGAGCTGCGAGGAGGAGCCAGGTGGGCCTTCAGTGGCCTGGCTGCTACCGTGTATTGCTCCAGCCCCCCTACTGCAGCCTCAAGGGAGCCCATGCATGACTGCTGTGGGTGGCGGTAATGGGCTGGGGATGGGGATGGTGCTGGCCAGGGCTGCCTCCAATCCTCTTTCTCTGGGAAAGAGCTTTCTCTGGAAAGAACTCCAATCTTCTTTCTCCAGCAGGAGTACGTGTTTGCTCTCATAAAAAAAATGCACACACTCCTGCTGGAGAAAGAAGCTTGGAGTTCTTTCCCAGAAAAAGCTCTTTCCTGGAGAAAGAAGCTTGGAGGAAGCCCTGGCCAGCCCCTTACCACTGCCCACAGTAGCCACAGATGGACTCCCTTGAGGCCTCTTTCTCCAGGAAAGAGCCGGAAACCTCACTTGCAGTGCTGGGACCAGGACAGTTATCACTGAAAACCTGTTGGCCCAAGGGAGGGCTGAGAGGTACCTGAGAAATCACCATTTCTGCAGCAGCATTGGTCAGGTGACTGAGTGGGCATGGCCAACTTGATGATGTCACTCACAGTAAGGTGCTGCCCCACCTTACTGTGAGAGCAGGGGAGACGCTGCAGTCCAAGCCTTCCTTCCATCCTGAGCATAAATACCACAAAGCGCCGGGGCAAACTTCGTCACTTTGGGACATTTTTGCCTGGAAAAAACTGCAGTGACTGAATAGGCATGGGCAACTTGATGATGTCACTCACAGTAAGGCACTGCCCCACCTTGCCATGAGTGACGTTGAGTTGGCCATGCCCACTCAGTCACATGACCCTCCCACGAGCCTGGGAAAGTCTTTTGTCCTGGAGAACGCTTTGACCGAATCCGGTTAGAGTCTTGTGCTGCCAGTGACATGTGATTTTTTTTAGCTCCCTTATCTGACCTCTAACATGTTTTGTCTGCTATTGCAGGGCAGCAAGAGAAAATGGTAAACCTCATGTTTAGCTGAATATATGCTATGCCCTGCCTTCCCCCACCTCTCCATATGGGGTAAATCTGTGTGGAAGTGGCCATTCGGATTTGTTTATAATAATTCACAGAATAGTATCCCATATAAGGACCTGTTTCTGTCTCGTCTCTCCTCTCCACTAAATAATAATAATAAAAAAAAACCTCTGGAAAAAAGAGGGAGTAACTGCTTATATGAAGACTTACAGCCCTAATTATTTCTGTCAGTCTTCCTATCATTTTAATAGGATTCCAAAAGGGTAAAGCAAAACAGATATTTTTATACTTCATCCTGGACTGTCATTGTGATAGAAGTCAGAGACAAATTGCTAACATTTTAGAATAATTTTCTTTTAAAAAAATCTTTCTTTCTTTCTTTCTTTCTTTCTTTCTTTCTTTCTTTCTTTCTTTCTTTCTTTCTTTCTTTCTTTCTTTC
>JANHGC010003728.1:105687-122622 GCA_027560395.1 Boaedon fuliginosus | reverse complement strand
ACCTTACACATGGTGTGCCACCCAGAGGCGGCAATGGGGGCAGAGCTGGAGGGAAAATATTTCCTGACAGAAATGCCACCGTCCTCCCCTCTTTCCTAACCACGCGAGTGGGGGCAGGCATTGACGGCTGGCATTGTGGTGGGTAAATGTGAGGAGAGTCTCGCTACCTCCCCCTTCCCACACACTACTTCCCGCAGAGAGGCCAGGGCGTGAGTAGTATGTGGGAAGGGAGAGGTAGTGGGACTCGGCAACTGGGGTTCATGGATGAAAAAGAGAGAAGGGCAACCTGCAAATTTAGGAAGGGAGAGCAAGAGAGAGAGAGAGAATGAGGGTGGGGTGAGCAGGGCCAGCCAGTTGTTCTAACTACCCGGTTCGGCGAACCAGATGTAAAATTAACATTCGGTTCACCTGAACCGGCCCGAACCGGCTGAAACCCACCCCTGAACCAAATACTGTACTGTACAGTCACAGTGTATTTATTTACAAATTGCACCAGCACATTATACATTAGAATACAGTCATAATGTATTTATTTGATTCTTGTCTTTATTTTTTGCAGTCTCGGATGATGCATGCAATGCTTCCTCCGTCTATTACAGTCCTTTGAGGGGAGTTGGGCTGAGAGTAAGTCCCTGGAAAAATCACCCAGATGACTTTCATGCCTGAATTGGAATTCAGAGTCTCCTGTTTCTTAGCCCAGCACCTGAGCCTCTTCACGAAAAGCATTAGCGAATAGTTTACTTATTATAATTCTGTATAACCACATTTCAGAGGATTTATGAGGGTTTACGACTTAAAAACTTAAGATCACTGTCATTTGGGATGCCTAAAGGCAGTAATAGTAGTAAAAATCATTTATATCTTATTAGTTTATTTGTTGTACAATTGTTTACAACAAAAATGAATTTAAATGTCATTATAAAATCATGAAACGGTTTTTACTAAAACAAACAAGCTCATTATTTTTATTATTATTACTACTGCTACTACAACAGGCGTCCCAAATGACAGTGATCTTAATCCTCAGAGGCTTTTCTGAATAGCTTGGTTTTAAGAGCCTTCCTGAAGAGCAGGAGTGGGCATCATCCAGATCTCCAGGAAGAGGCTGTTACAAAGACATGATACCCCAGTGGAGAAAACTTGCTTTGCACATCTCTCATGGCATCAGTATCTAGGTTGTGCACATTAGAGGGGTAAATGCTCTTTTAAGCCAATGATCCTACAAGTACTTGGATGCAAATCTACCCAGCGGAATAGAGCAAGGGTTCCTAAACTTGGCAATTTTAAGACATGGACTAACTCCCAGAACTGTGCTGGATTGGAGAATACCGGGAGTCCATGCGTCTTTAAAGTTGCCAAGTTTGGGAAGGCCTGATTTAGAGCATTCCAGGAACTGACTTGAATCAGAACTAAGCTTCGAGAAAGGAAGGAGAAGTTGTTCCCCCGATGCTAACTGTTTCTTGGACGCAAAATGCAAAATAAATCCTTCATGCTCATTTGGCATTCCCTCAGCATTTTACCTCAGCTGGGGATTTGTGTGCGCGCATCTTTCAATGAAATAATATAATGCTTAAACGAAGCAGCTATTTTTCATCACTTGCTGCTCTGTCTCCTACACTGAACAGCAATTAACTATTGAGCACATTATTAATATCAGTTTGCAAAAGTTGCCCGTTAATGGTAGCAGAGAGATCTCTGGAATAGCTTGTAAAATCTCTCATGTGTCCACATGGATATGATTTCTTACTTCTACTAATTCTGGGTGGACCATTTAATACTAATAACAATGGATGCCTTGAAAGAGAAAGATGGGTCTTTAAAAATTAATGATATTAGAAACGCCAGGCATTTTTCATTTTGCCGAGTATCTCCTGAGCTCCTATAATATGACAGGCAGCAGCCTCCTTGGCTAATGAAGCCCAGGGAGGAGGTCAGGAAATAAGCACAACCCTAAAATGCATCTGGAGAACACAAAAGAAATATGGAGTGAAGATTTCTTATCATTGGGGAAGATTTTTTAAAAAATCTAAGTAAAATAAGGGAACAAAAATGCAAATAAATATAGACCCATTGACATTGTGGCCATGCAGTGGATAATCATACAATATGTTAAACTGAACACTGAACCCATTTTCCAGAATGGCACATTCCTCTGTAAACCATACTGTATATTAAACAATTGAGAGGACTAGTCCCATACTATAAAAAAAATTCTATCTAGGGATATCAGGTTGAAATCCACAAGTCATAAAAGGGCCATCGTTCCCCACCCACCCCAGACAAACCTGAACTGTACTAAGTAAGGTGGTTATGCAGAGTTATGACATGAATTTCATATCTTCTGTATTTCATTCTGCTATTTCAGGTACCTATCTGCCATACATTATTGTTTTTGCCATTGTCCTCTTCACATTGGTGAGTATATCCTCTACCCGCTATAACACAGGTGTGTCAAACTCGATTTCTTTGACGGCCGTATCAGGGTTGTATTTGACCTCGGGGGCCGGGGGTTGGCATGGCCAGGGTGGGTGTGGCCAACTTGATATCACTCGTGTTGGGGGAGCCTGTGATGGCCCAAGCTGGGCCCCCAAGCTCCTTTTTCGCTGGCAGAGAGCTGCAGGAGGCCGTTGCAGCTGCAAACGGAACTCGGGAGCCCATTTTCACTGACAGAGGCACTGTGGGCCAGTCCTTTGCTGTTTCCAGGGCAGCCGCACAGGCCAGATCTAAGCACCCCACGGGGTACATCCAGCCCACAGGCTTTGAGTTTGACACCCCGATTATAATCTATAAAGTCAATTTGACTACAAGGGAGAATGTCCCTGCATTTTTCTTGGCAACGTTTTTGGAAGTAGTTTGCTATTGATTTCTTCCTGTGGCTGAGACAGAATGTTTCAACTCCCTTCTATTAAGCAATGCCACCTTCTGTGACTCAGTAGGTACGTCTTCTTTATGCCTGCTCCTTCCCTCTTGTTTGAAATTGATATCCAGAGTTGTATATTAGAAACAGTAAAAGCTGAGATCAAACATAAACAAGCCATTCATTCACAGTTTTAAAAAAAATTAGATGGCAGCACCTAAGCCAAACCTGGCTGATCTCAAAAACCACAGTATTTCATTCAGTAGACATTTGGATGTGAGATTCAAAGGCCGTAGGCTAGACTGAGAAGTTGGGGTGGGGGGGAATCTTACAAAAGACAATGGTCAAATATTTCTATATTGTTGTCAGTTCTATATGCATCCACGGAGTCATCAAGACTCAGGTTCAGTTTGAAAGAGGGTTTTCTGTACCATGAGCTAAAATACATAGATTGAAACTTTGCAGTTAATAACTAGCAAATTTCACTATTAGGAAATTGTGGAGTGAGAGCATGGTGACCAGGCATATAAATGTAGCCCCTTTGTGCTTTGTTTTCAGCTATGAAAAATCTTCCCACGCTTGTGCTGTGAAAATCCCAAGGTACCAAAGCTGCATTTTGCATTTTAGCATGAATAATTTTTCATTATAATGGAACTAAAAGCACTTAAAAATTCCTTTGCCACTGAAATCATGGAAGCAGCAAAAGAAACAGTGCTATTGATAGTTAAATGAAAAGACAAATTTGGGAGGAAGAGAAACAAAGCTTATAAAAATGAGTATTTTAGGTTCAGCAATCTGTTTCCAGGTGAGAATGGGGATTTAAAAAATGGATATTCCAAGGTCACATAATTGATTAGGGAATCTAAAGGTTCTAGCTTTAGAACAGGGATGTCAAACTCAATTTCACTGAGAGTCGCATCAGGGTTCTGTTTGACCTTGAGGGGCCAGAGTGGGAGTGGCCAGGGTGGGCATGGCCATCATGACATCATTGTGTCAGGGGGTGCCTGTGGTGGCCTGAGCACTCTGCCAGGGAAAACAGGTTCCTGGGCTCCATTTTCGGCTGAGACAGTGTCCTGCAACCCTCTGCTAATGAAAAGAGAGCTCAGGAGGGCCGTGCGTGGCCCTCACAAGCTCCATTTTCACTGGCAGAGGCTCCGTGGGCCGGTCCTTCACTATTTCCAGGGCAGCCCTATGGGCCAGATCTAAGCATCTCGTGGGCCAGATCCGGCCCCCGGGCCTTGAGTTTGACACCCCTGCTTTAGAATATTAAAATCTAGATTACTAAAAAGCCAAAGTAAATGTATGCATGAGTGTTAGTGCAGTTCTGAAATTGTTCCAAAATGTATATTGACTCACATGTCCCAAGTATTCCCTACATCATTTCTCAACCTTAGCAATTTTAATGTGCATATTTAAGACTCCCAGGATCCTCCTAGTGTGGCTCGTCAACTGCTGGCAATTGAGTCAGAGGAGTCAGACAAGATGGAGGGGGTGCTGGGTTATCATCGGGGACTGCAGAAGGCTCTGAGGAGCAGGAGATCTCAGAGCCAGATGCAGAGCAGGGCCTATCTCCTCATGCTCAGGCGGAGAGACAGCGGTTTTTGGGGCCTGAGGTGAGCGAGGGGGAGGAACAGCTGGGGCCTGTCCCAGATGTGCATATGCGCAGAGAAGTGCAGAGAGCAACATAGGACTTAGGGCCAGCTATCCATGAAAAGGAGATGTTAACAAGCCCCTCTCTGACTGGGATATGAGGAGGAGGGGTGTAGGAGGCGCAGTTCTCAGGAGACAACCATTCATGCTCCAGAAGAGTTCCCTCCCGCAGATTCCCTACCAGGATTTCCTTGCCACTACCCTGGTTGGTCAGGGATTGTGTTGGGATTGAAGTGCTAATTGAGGCTCCCTGCAGTGAACCCAGAGGTGCTTGTGAATCACCTAAGGATGTTTGACATGGAGGTTTGTCAGTGAATGGCGTGTATTCCTGCCTTTCTAAATAAAAAGGTGTCTCTCCTCAGGAGTAGGCTGTTGAGTGGGGCTCATGAAGGCTGGGTCAGAACACTTCCAGCCAGGACCTATGCTACCAAACAGCTTGCACTATTCATGCTAATAGCTGTAACTGCTCATTTCACTTCCACTTGAATGCTCAGGCAACTAATTTAGCAATGGAACTATCTGGTTTTCAAAGCTCGCCGCTTGTGCTAGCTCGTCTGACATCCTCCATTACTGAGATGTGATTGTCAGTAATCAATAAATGGCTGTACCATAAGAGACCATTTCATTTAACATTATTAATCCATAATTGAATCATTCCATCATGTTATCTCTACAACCAGCATCTGGTTGAATTAAAACCGCCTTCATTTGCATTTATAGTATACTGCTAGTCAATCCCTGGAGCGTGTATGTGCAATAAGGCAATAAACTTAATACTATAAGAAAATATTAAAATGGTAAGAGTTTAATGATGATTGATCAATGATATTATAGATCCGTATCTCATGAGGTCAGAATAGGGCTGGTTGCCAAGCACCCAACGTGTGGTCACATGACTGTGGGAGGGGGGTTGCTGTCATCAGAACTGGGTCATAAGTACCCCCAGGGGGTCCACTGTAACTTAAAACGGTTGCTTAAGCCACCAGTGGTAAATTGAGAATTATCCATATTCAAAATATTCCGAGATTGTGACTTTAAAAACTAATGAGAAATTGGAAATGCCTTTTGTAGCTCCCAAGATTCTGCATTTATCCCCATTCTAGCACTAAAGATATCTTATTGACATTTGTAGATATTCTCGCTTTTTATGACCTGACCCCGTTGTAGGGAGCTTCACAGTATTTTCCATTGGAAAATGAACAAACCTTCCTCGAGCTGTATTTTAAGTCCATTTTTAAAAGTCCATTTTAAGACATGTTGACTTCAACTCCCAGCATGCTGGCTGGTGAAAAAAATCCAGGGATTTGAAGTCTATATGTTTTCAAGTAGCCAAATTTGAGAAACACTGCCTAGTTAGCCAAATGTTTGGCGTTACATGAGTTGGAGCATGAGGGAAATGGGAAACCCTGCAGGGCTGCAGTTGGCCTAAGGCAGGCCCACCCCGTCCACCAAGCTGTGGGGCTCTTTGCCCTTTTTATCAAATGTATATGGTCGCCTATCTAATAAAAATTACTATTACCTTGGTGGCCATTGTATTTTCCTTGTCCTAGGAAACCGAGCTCCCTCTAGCGGCCGCCTTGTGTTCCCATTGATTAGGGAAGAAAGGCAGGATACAAATTCAATAAATAAATAAATTTTTCTGCAGTAGGGAGAATGCCAACATCCTGAAAGTCTTTCTAGAAGACTGATATTTCCTTTTGTGCATGTGTACACCTACACAAATTAAGGGAGTGGTTACTTTAGGTTGCAATTTTTCATTGTAAGTTCCTCTAGCAGCAACTGTCCTGGAGGAGACACTCATAGCCTGCTCCTCCTTATCCAGGTGTCCTGTTTCCTATACTACATCCCGAGGCAGCCCCCTTACCTGCAGGTGGAATACAGCCTAATGGAGCCAGTCCTTTCTAGTCCCTGGAGGGTGGAGGGCTGCCCATTTTTCCCCAGCTGCTGAAAAGTGATCTGCAGAATGGAAAGGAAGGGTGGGTTGATGGCTCAGAGGCACCAGATCTAATAATGAATATTCTGCACATGGGCAGAGATGCTACTGTGCTGCAATAGCTAGATAACTCCCCAGACATTAAAGGTAGCCCCACTAAATGACCACAAGTGCTAAGTGGGAAATCACATGACCATGACTTATGGCATCACTTCCCATTTGGCTGTTAAGTCACAACAGCCCACTAAGCAAAATATAAAACCTTATAATCTTATAGAAACACCTCACTTCTCCTGGAGTCATTAAGCAAATCGCTGTGAGCTATTAAGCAAGACATCACATGACTACCGGTATACTAATATTCAAAGACATTTCAAGACATCACATGACTGCAACCTGAAGTTTTTATACTGGCTTCTCTGTCGTCTCTGCTTGTTGCAAGCCAATTACAGGGCAGTGAATTTCCAGTTAGCATCTTCCCACTTTGAGGATTAGATGAAAGCACATCACCAGGGATGCAAAGAAAAGCCTTTAACTTGTTTCAAGATTCACGCAATGGGTGGAAATATAAATTGTTCAGTACTAAAAATGAAGGTAATATGGAGCCATTGCTGGGAGGAAAACTCCATGTCATATCCATTTCATATCCCACGTGTTAATCCAAGATAGTTATTTTGCTCATGATATGGAAAATAGGTCTACTAATCACACTCTGCTGGAATTGGGTGGCTAATAAATTTAAATAATAATCAAGATTCAATTTAGTTTATCTAGCTTCATTCTGTCTTGCGGATACTTTTAATATGTCTATGATGTCCCCAGATGTTGTTCTCAAGTCAACAGAGAGCTTACATAGTTTTATTTAATCAGAGCTTCAGTGTCTCCTATACATTACCTCAGAAACTAAACAAATTGTACAGTGACCTTTTTTTTCTAACCATTTGCATGAAAGAATACCTGTCAGGATCTGGCTCCCTTCTATTCCAAAAACGAAAAATAACTCTTGAAGCGGTATCTCCAAAGAGGAATCGTTTATTAATACTTAAATATTTAAACCAGTGATCCTCAAACTGTCTGGCTCTGCGGAATGGCGGCAGCGGCAGGAAAGGGGGTAGTTTCGCACACGCACATGCCATTTGTGCAAATGCATTTTAGCACGCTTGCAATCTCACCATTTGTACAGCCCTGTTCCCAGCACCAGGCCATGGACTGGGGGTTGCGGACCCTGCCTTTAAACTACATAAACTAAATTGAGCTTTTCCAACTGCATGATGTACGAATACTACCATAGAGGGCTTTTCAATTAAAGCTATCAGAATCCTAGACATTTCTCATCCTCGCTTGGGGTTATACCGCATACGATCTGGATAGCACCAGATTACAGAACATCCAACAACATTGCCACCCAACAACATCAAGGTGTTTTATTGGTTAATAATTCATCAGTTCCCACATTCCTGCCTTTGGCCAAGATGGTTCATAATCTACATACTAATCCAAGAGAGAAGGTCAACGAGGATAAAAAAAGAGGCAAAGAAAATATTTTGTGATCAATTATGCAAGAAGCAAATTGCCTTGGGGAGGGGACGGCACAGGGCAATTTGCACAACATCTTGTATAGCCTCAAGCCCTGTTCTCAGAAGGGCTGAAATTGGCAGAGCTGTTCCCCATTTTGAGATGAGATACACAAAACCTAGTGGGCTTAAGCCTTCACCAAGGCTTAGCACTCTTTTAAAAACCAACAGGAAAAAAACCCATTTGTCCCCACTCCATCGCAGAAAGAAAATTTCAGCCATACCAGCATATATGATCAAGTTGTGCCCATTCCGACTTTTGCCTTACCAAAGGCAGCCCTTCCCTCTCCCCCAAATGATTAAGGACCAATTTAGTGTTCATGTTGCTAATTAATCTTAGTTACTGTACTTCATCAGCCTATATTTTTCCTCCCATGATCGTCCAAAGTCCTTTAATTTCTGTCTGCATGTTTATTATATAAACATTTAAATATCCCACTGGGTTTTACTGCTAGATAAAACAACAAACCTTTAAAATATTTCTACTCTGAAGGGAAATTAGAAAAAGCTGCAAGATATCTATTTAGAAAAAGCCCTTACAAATAATCATAACAGCGTTCCTGCTATTATATTCATTAAACTTCTATTCTACCCATGTCGTCAAGACAACTCTTGGTATTGAGATATAAATACTGCAAACTACAGTTAGCCCTTGTTTACAAGCACAATTGACCCCAAAAATTATGTTACTATGCAAGGCAGTTGCTAAGTGAGTTTTGCCCCATTTTACGACCTTTTTGCCACAATTGTGAAGCAAATCACTGCAATTGTTAAGTGAATCATGGGATCTTAAATGAATCTGGCTTCACTCACTGACTCTGCTTTGTTAGAAGCTGGCTGGAAAGTTTACAAATGGTGATCACATGACCCAGGACAGTGCAACTGTCATAAACTAGATTACTGTAACGCGCTCTACATGGGGCTACCCTTGAAGAGCACTCGGAAGTTTATATTGGTCCAGAATGCAGCCGCGCAGTGATAAAGGGTGTACCTCGGTAATACCTCTCCTCCGCAAGCTGCATTGGCTCCATAGTCTTCTAGGTGCAATTTAAGGTGCTAGTGACAACTTTTAAAGCCCTTCATGGCTTAGGAGCGGGGTACCTTTGAGATTCTCTTCTGCCACCTCATGCCTCCCAGTGCCCAGTTAGATCCCACAGAGTCGGCCTGTTACGGGTCCTGTCAGCTAAACAATGTCAGCTGACAGGCCTTCTCTGTGGCAGCACCGGCCCTCTGGAACCAGCTACCCAGGGAGATCCGAACCATCCCTAGTTGGTTGGCCTCCCACAGAGCCACGAAGACCTGGCTCTGTCGGCAGGCGTGGAAATGATGACCCCCCTGGAAGAATGATTGTTGCATGGTGTGTGATTGGTATTTTGTCGACTTATTGTCCTATTAACTATATTTTAAAATATGTTTTTATTGTGTTGTATTTTAATCCTGCTGTAAGCCGCCTCGAGTTCCCCTTGATCAGGGAAGAAAGGTGGGGTAAAAATAGAATAAATAAATAAATAAATACAGGCCAGTTGTCAGGCACCTGAATTTTGACCATGTGACCATGGGGATGCTATAACAGTCATTAAGTGTGATAGCTGTCATACGCCACATTTTTCATTGTAACTTCAAATGGTCACTAAACAAATAGTCGTAAGTCAAGGACTATCTGTAACTCACAAAAAGAATGTTCTTCATTAACACAGTGTGAATGTGTGGGAAGGCATCATTATCACAATGCATCCTCTTTTAATATACAAAGATAATTTAAAACTCTCAATGCATTTTAAGGTGGTGTGGATATGTGTAGGTGTAAAAAATGTCAACTTGCAACTTTTCATACCAAGCTGCAGCCGAACCTCAAGAAATAACATTATTTACACCAGGCCTTTATTCCAAAATATGCGTCATTTCTGTCTCTGATTGAAGATGAACTCTGTATATTCATTCAGAACTATGTCAACATGCTCGCTCTCCTCCTCTTGGAAAATGTTACAGGGTACGCTTGTTACAGGTTATGCTCTTGAGCATACACAGAGTGCTAAAACCGTACTGTGCAGTGGATTTAAGTGGCAGAAGTTCCCATTAAAAAGAAAAATGTTCATAATAATGGCCCAGAATGCAAATATTCACTGGTACTTATCCATGAATGCTAACAGATATTCATTATATTGAGATTTTTTTAAAAAAAGAAATACATGAGACAGAAAAGCCTCCTTTTCCCCTCAGCTAGTTCTTGGAGAGAGAGAGAGAGAGGAAATTTTATTTGCCTCTTAATCAAAGATTCATTCCATTAATAACATGCCTGGTGAGATAGGCATCCAGATGAAAAAAAAATGCCACATCTTCCTTCATTTGCTCTGTCAAAAACTGCCTCATGCGTGCAAAGAACTGATGCGTTCTCCAATGCGTGCAAATGGGTGCCTTTATACTTGTTTTAACAACCGTTCCTTGCATGGACTGAAATGCAAAATCTCGTATTTATTTAAAAGAAGTTAAAATACGATTCACAGCATGATTGATTGATTGATTGATTGATTGATTGATTGATTGATTGATTGATTGATAAATAATGCAGAGCGCAAAGTAAATAAAGACTACATTCCTAAACATGCTTACTAAGAAGCAGCCCAGCTGAACAAACTGGCTGATTTTACACGTTGCACTAAACTGCGCCTTGCTCAACCACGGTTGACTGAACGGATGACAACAGCCTGAGATCACTGAGCAGACGCGGGAGAAGGGTGGTGACGTCATACCGCCGAGCGTCCCCCCACCCGCCTTTTGTTCGCCAGCGGAAGGCGTGGCCTGGATTGAAAGAGGCCGCCGCCGCCGTCTCCGCTGAATGGTCCGAGGAAAAAAGGTGGGCGGGGAAAAGCTAAAATGATGGGAGCGCCGAGGGGCGGGGGAGAAGGGCTACATCCCTCTCACGCTCGGGAGGGAGGCGGAGCGTCTGGCAGACACGCCTCTTAATGGTTTGCCCCGCCCCTTCCTTGTCCTTTCAGGCCCAGGCCACGTGAGAATCAAAGACGCCGCTGGGAGGAGCGAGCGCGGGCGGAATTGGGGAACCGGAGCGGCTTTTGTTTCCCTTCACGCTGGCTCTCTCGTCGGGTAAGGCGGCTGCCTCCCTCCCTCGTCTCCCCTTTCCTTTTTGCCTGCTCCCGGCGAGCTTGCGAGGCCCTGGGGAAAGGCTAACCCAGATCTGGAGTGGGGAGGGCATACGTGGCGGAGGGGCAATCAGGCGGAGGAATGGTGGGTGGGCGCGCGAAGATGGTCTGCGACGCCTCCTTAATACGGTAATAATATTGCCAATAGAGGGAGTCCTCGACTTGTGACCACAGTTGAGCCGCAGATTTCTTTCGCTGGGAGAGGTTTAAGGGAGTTTTGCCCCAGTTTACGTCCTTGCCCCAGTTGTTAAGTGAATCACTGTAGTGGATAAGTTAGTAACCCAGTTGTTAAGTGAATCTGGCTTCCCCATTGACTTCGTTTGTCAGAAGGTCGCAAAATGATCAACATGACCCCAGGATGCTGCAACCGTCGTAAATATGAATCAGTTGGCAAGCATCTGAATTTTGATCATGTGACCACGGGGATGCTGCGAAGGTCGTGATTGGGAAAAGCAGTCATAAGTCGGATGTTTCAGTGCTGTTTTAACTTTGAACAGTCACTAAACTGACGTATGTCAAGAATGAGTCTCTGCTCTAAGCTGGATGGTTACCCTCCAAGGACTTTTGTCCCCTAAAATTCAAGGTGGTCTATTTGGGTTATTTACCTGTCCTCTCCCCCTAAACACTTGGGGGTTGGGGGCTGTTTAGTGCTCTTGCAACTGACCGGTCTAAACATTTGGCTGACTTTGCGGCGAAGCATAATAATTTCTTTTTCACAGCACCAGATTCAACAAAGGAAATTACATGCTTCTTTCTCTCAAAGCTTTTCTGAAAGCAGCCAGGAGCCTTAGCAGGAGGGAAAAATTGGTCTGGCTGCCAAAGAGGACACCTCACGGTCCCCCTGGTGTTTTCAGAGTCCTCAATAAGGGCGCCTTGCCTTGGACTGGCCTCCGGTACCACCAGTCTGGCCCCTCCAGCTTTCCCCTTCCAGCAGCATTACATGTTTGCCGTCTGACATCCTTCTGCGCTGTCCCTGATATGGCAGAACAGCGGTACTGTGTGGACTACGCTAAGCGAGGCACTGCTGGCTGCAAAAAATGCAAAGAGAAGATTCTCAAAGGGATGGTGCGCATTGGAAAAGTGGTGCCCAATCCCTTCACTGAATCCGGTGGGGACATGAAGGAGTGGTATCATGTCAAGTGCATATTTGAGAAACTGGAGCGGGCTCGGGCCACGACAAAGAGGATCGAAGATATCACAGACCTGGAAGGCTGGGAGGAACTGCAGGAGGCTGAAAAGGAGATGATCAATCAGCACATCTCAGGTGAGCTGTGCATCTCCCTTGAGTTGACCTTGCCTCCTGAAGATTGAATGAAATCCATATTGCTTTTTTTTAACACTAGTAATAATACGGAAGTGATTTTTATTACTTTCATGTGTGGTATTTTTTTTTTACTTTCCAGTCTAGGAAAAGCCTGGAATTTTCTATTGGTTTCCCAAGCAAATACTACTGTAATTAGATCTTTATTATATATTTATTTTTGAGATCAAAGACTAATAAGGTAGTGCCATTGGAGTGTTGGTTGACATTTGTATAAATTACCAGACAACCCATTGGATCATCGTTTCAAAAATATTTCCTTATCAGATTCTTCATTGCGTTCAGTAGTGGCAGATTTTCTAATGGAAGAGTCTCCAACCTTGGCAACTTTACGACTTGTGGACTTCAACTCCCAGAATTCCCCAGCCAGCGCATGCAGTTGAAGTCCACAAGTCGTAAAGTGCCAAGGTTGGAGACCCCTGAATCTAATGTGCTAGAAAAGTTCTTAAAAATTCAGGGATATTCAGAGATGTATTTGCCTTGAAAGTGTCTTGAAAGTACCCCAGGTTGAACTGTATACCACAGTCAAACATCAGCAGTTTCCCCAGAAAATGTTTATGACATTTTATATTGCAAAAAGTTTTATAGTAAATTTTATGTCATTAAGTATTTTATAAAATTTGCCGAATTTCAATTCCCCAAGACTCACAGGTCCCAGATTTTGGATGGGTTTTTTAAAGTCCATTTGAAGTACCTTTGTTGGAAAACGTTTTGCTCTAGGATGCACTGTTTTGCCCAGCTAAAGGTTACAGAAACGAGAGTAGTATAGTAGTACAGTCTATGGAAGATAGATAGTGTTTGGAACGTTGTATTGTTCTCACAACATTCCTGCCAAGCCTAATTGCCAAAGCAAGATTATAAGAAGAGATGGTCAAATGATAACTAAGTGTTGGGATAAATTGCTGAAAAGTTATTGAGGGGGAGATATGCTTTTTTGGAGGTTTTTAAATATATATATATACTATCCTAAAACAGCTTTGCTAAAGGATAGCATATAAATATTTCAAGTAGGAAAGAGGTGCAATTGTAATCACCATTCTTAACCTCCTAGCAAATGTTTTGTTAAATTGGATGTATATTTATAGTCAATATAAAATCTTAATTCCAAAATATGAACCAATTTTCTATTATTTTTGCCAACAGACACTTGCTGCTAAGTAACAAATTTTGTCTCAAATTTATCTTGTAGTACTGTAGACTTTCATTCATGTCCTAAGACTAAACATATTGAAGGCTGGATAGTTCAAAATAAAGTGAAGTTTCCTGAGTATCTCCTTGCATGATCTCAGTGGAGATGTAGAATAAATTCTGGACATTTTGAGGCTGTTAAGAGTCAAATGGTATGACTGATTCTGTTAAACTACACAATAGGACAGGTTTGGAAAAGGACAATGGGAATTACCAGAAGTTTGAAAACTGCCTGGTGAAAGAGCATCTTTAGCCTTGAAAAAAGAAGTGGTTAGGGCTGTTAGGACTTTTCAAACCACAGAATAATGAATAATCCCCTCTCTCTGTTCACAGACCTTTCTTCCAAACCTGCAAACACTCCAAAGAAAAAAGCTATTATCCAGGCAAAGATTTCACCCAGTGGACAAATAACATCACCCAAGAAAATGCCTCTGGTTTCTTCAAATCCTTCACCAAGGAAGTTTTCAGGTTTTACAGGTTGGTGAGAACTCTTACTTTCTTGCAGCGTTTTGCTGACATTTCATTTGGACTTAAGATAGCAATGGAAGCAAAAATAATATGGTAATAAGCTACGTCCATGCTAGGTTCAGCAACCTATTACCAGTCTTTAATTTCTGAAGTAGATGAAGCACAATTGTTTCACATTTAAATTAAATGCTAACTAAAAATGATATCTAATTAAAATTCAGAGGCATGTTTGGTATTAAGAAAGCCACTGGCTCTGGTTGAAAAACTGTACTGGGCAGACTAAAATGAAAGGTACCTGCTCATGATAACCTGCAAACATACAAACTTTATGAAGCTGAGAAAAGTAAAAGTCTTTGTTGCCCCAAAGTTCAGGATGAGGTTGGAAAATGGAAGTTAAGATGTTACAAATCTGTGTTTAGAATTGTAATCAAGACGCAAAATGTATCTCTGCTTTCAGAAGGTTTTTAAAGAGAATTACAGGTAGTCCTCACCTTAATAATAATAATAATAATAATAATAATAATAATAATAATAATAATAATAATAATAATTTATTAGATTTATACCCCGCCTCTCTTCACCCAAAGGGGAACTCGACAGTATCCCAGCCATTTTTATGGTGGCCAACTAGATGCCCAGACTCCATCCCGCAAGGGATTATGGGGTTGTTAAATGATGATGATGATGATGAAAATGATGAAATACAACAGTCAATTTCTGCCATTCCATCTTTCCTTTTAGCAGAGAGTTTTGATAAATCTTACTTCTATTCTTATTAATCTAATTATTTTATCAGATGTGTGGCATAAGGAGTGTCATATAAGCCCTCTCGCAAGCATTAAGAGAGCCAGTTGGGTGCAGCGGTTAAGCTATTGGCCTAGAAATCGGGAGACTGTGAATTCTAGGCCTCCATTAAATCTGAAACCCAACTGAATCACTTGGAGTTAGTCAGTTTTTCTCAACCTAACCCACCTCACAGGCTGTGGTTATTGTGGGAAAAATATAAGAAAATTAGGTATGTTTGCTGCCTTGAGTTGACCCACAAGTGTAAAATAAATATACGGAAATAATAGATGAATAAAATCAGGACATTTCTGTTTGCCCTCAAACTCTGTTCAGCAAAGTCGGGCCCTTCTGAAGAAACAGCCAGCTCTGGCTCTTCCCAAAAGCCCAGCTTGTCCACCGAGAAGAGTGATCCAAAACACAAAGACTGCTTGCTGCGGGAATTCAGAAAGCTGTGCGCAATGGTGGCCGACGAATCCAGTTACAATGTAAAAACTCAAATAATTCAGAACTTCTTACAGAAGGGAACCGGTGGAGGTACAGTTTCTTTCTCTTTGTTTTCACTGTTGGGTCTGGGCAGAAACAAATCGGGGATAAGCATAATATTTATTATAATTTAATAACAATGTATTGTGTGTATGTATGATGTATTATAATTCAGACAAGAGTGGCAGGATCTCATTGTTAAAAGCACTGAGATAGCACAATGCTAAGAAAGGCACAAGAGCACCTAGCAGACGTGGGGAGGGAGGTGTCTGTAATCCCTAATGGTTAGCATTATTCTTCTCATCTAATGCAGCCTAGAACAGTCGGCTGCCAGCCTGCAAAACAGTAACCTTGTTTCTGCTGACCTATTGCAAACATCTGTACCTCTTCCAGATGGCTTTCGGGGTGATCTCTACCTAACCATCAAGCTACTCTTGCCTGGAGTCATTAAAAGCGTTTACAACTTGAATGACAAGCAGATTGTGAAACTCTTCAGTAGGACATTCAACTGCAGCCAGGAAGACATGGTCCGAGACCTTGAGCAGGTGAGCAAAAAGGAGTCAGATTTTTGGTGGACAGTATCCCTCTACATAGCGGGCCTCTTCCTCTAAGAGGTTGAGCATCGCAATTATGGTCATAAGCCTTGACGGTCAAGAAGTGAGTCCCGTGACCAGATCCAAGTTTACAACCTTTTTTTGTGACCGTTGTTAAGCAAATGCTGTACTTGTTCAGCAAACCCAACATTTCTTGTGGGGCAGCTTTTGCCAAAAACCAGAAGCAAACATGGTTTTCTGCAAAACAGTAAGTCAAGAACTACCTCGAAGTACAATTTGCTGGCCATTTATGTAGATGCTCTAGGATTGCCTCCATTTGCTTTTGCAGATCACAGGTTGAACTTCCCTATTGGTTTACACTTTGGTGGGCCGATGTCAAAGCTTTCTGAGGCTTTCCCGATTGCAGTTAATTTATTATTGCCATTTATCATTGCAATTGATTACAGCCTAGAAGGCAAACTCTCCTCTGCCCGTAGTAGCGCTCTTTGTAGCTGTTCCCTTTTGTATCTTAAATCAGGGTGACGTTTCGGAAACGGTGCGGATCTTCTTTGAGCAAAGCAGGTCTTGCCCTCCTGCTGCCAAGAGCCTTTTGACAATCCAGGAAGTGGATGAGTTCCTGACACAGCTATCCAAGCTTTCCAAAGAAGAGGAGCAGCAGAACCTACTGCAAGAAGTTGCATCGAGGTAGAAAAAAGGAAATCTTTATGAATGTTGCAATGGGAAGGTCAGATTGGAGCAGATAGACCTGCTCGGGAGTCTGCTCAGAGATTGCTTAAGGCAGTGAGGGCAAAGCTTTTCGGCACTGAGTACCCAAACAGGAACACACATGCATGTGGCTGTGCTGGAGTGCCAGAAAACCAAAGACCAGCTGGCCAGTGCCTGTTTTTTGGCCATTTGGGGGGCTGTTCTCAGGACGTGTTGGGGCCATTTTTTACCTGAGAACAGCCCCCCAAATGGCGTTTT
>JANHGC010003725.1:126144-142483 GCA_027560395.1 Boaedon fuliginosus | reverse complement strand
CTTCCTTGGTTGCATTTAACCAATAGAATACCTTTTGGGGGCAGAGCCACCAGGAACAGATATTTTTCTGTGACAATAACTATGCTTATCTAGAAGCAAATATTATGACACAGTTGAATTAAAAAAAACTATGCTGGGAAACTGAACTAGAAAAATATGTATGTTGAGAAATACACAAATATTTTAGTATATTATGTAAAAGAAAGACACAAAAAATTTAAAATAAGTGATTTGCATATGCATTCTAGAAGAGGGTGAAAGTTGTTTTTAGTGTTTTTCAACTTAAATGAGAATGTGATAAAGTTCTATTGACCAGGAAATAAATTTCAGACTTCTCTCTAGTATAAAAAAAAAAGTATTTCTTTTCTATTTATAGATTGGATCTATAAGAACTCTGTAACTGAGTTTAGGCTAGGCTTTTTCATTTTTAATTAAGACTTGTTCTTTGTGGCATTTAAATCCACACCATCCTTTATAACCTCAGATGAGTTGGGGAGGAAATATAACAGCCATCACTAGTTATCATATAGTAAGTCTGTGCAGATGTTTAAATGGGTGCGTGCCTTAAATGAACCCCCATCAAAGCAGATTTAGGAACCGAAGCAGGGTTTCAAAGCAGCAAATTGAATCAAGTGGTTTCAAAGGGCTTCGTTGCCCTTCAAAGTGCACTGTAGGTCCATAGGCTGTTCTGCTGCTTCTGGTGTGCTAAAAGCAATATAACATGCTGCTATTTCTTTTCAAATATGGAGAGTGCAGAGAACTGAGTGATGAAATGAGCTGCCTGGTACTCACATAAATATCCAACCAATTAGTTTTATCAACACATGAGAGCAACTTTGAGGTGGCAAAACTAACATTCATTTTCACAAATTTCACTTCCTTTAATCGCCCCAGTCACAAGCTTCTAAACAAACACATCTGGTCTGGACTTCCCAACACAAGTGGGAGCTCAGTTGTTAACAATTGGAATATGGGCTAAAGACTGACTGCTTTGGAGCACATACTTAAGTCAATCCTTACTTTGAATTTAGAGTTAATGTTTCAAGTCACTCCACAATGAAAAAAGGAGCTATGCTAATATTTATTGTCTGGCTCAAATGTTTGGGAGTGGGATAGGGAAAGGACTACAAATGCCATTTTCTTTTTTTCTATGACCCACTTAACTCTTTGGGATTGCATCACACAGTTCCAACCAACTTCTGCTAGCTCTACTAACAAATCAACAAGTCAGCAAGTCACAACTCTAATACAAATGATGCAACTTTGGCAAGGTGCTCTAACCTGCTTTAATGCCTCACCAGGGGGTGGGTTTCAGCTGGTTCGGTCCGGTTCTGTAGAACCGGTTGTTAGATTTTCCGCAGTTTGGAGAACCGGTAAAATGGATTACCGGCTAGCCCTTCCCCTTTCCTCCCATCCCTCCCTTCCCGGCCATGACTTTGCCGGGCCCTTTCCTTCCACCCCTTCACTCTCTACAAATGGCACGCCCTGCCCCTCCCACTCGTCATCTTCCCATGACCCACTTCGAGCCACCACCTTTCCTGCCAGCTATTCTAGATGGCCCGCCGCATCACCTACCTTCCACTTGCCCTTCTCGGAGGCCCGATTCAAAGCCGATCCAGCCACGGTTCTTCCCGCCACGCGGCGCTTTGCATGATGGCCGCATCGACCTTGCCCCAGGCTTCGGAGCCACCCGGATGCCCTTCTCGGATGCTCGATGCAAAGCCGATCCGGCCGTGGTTCTTGCTGCCACGCAGCGATTTGCATGGCGGCCGCATTGACTTGCATCGGGCTTCGGAGCCACCTGGCTGCCCTTCTCGGAGGCCCAAAGCCGATCTGGCTGCTGGGGTTAGTGCTGCATGGCACTAATAATGGCAGCTGGATTGCCCTCACTACGGGCTTCTGCAGTCGCCTGAATCACTTGCTGCCTTCTCAGAAGCCTGATGCAAAACCGATCTGGCCATGGTTCTTCCTGCCACACAGTGCTTTGCATGGCGGCCACATCGATCTTGCGTCGAGCCTCGGACCTTATATTGTATCTTCCGCCACTCAGGGTTTTTGTCAGATAGATGGGAGACCTTACACATTTGATTAATAAAATAAATAATAAATAAAGTGGATGATCTTCAGTGTCTTATAAAGCCTGATATGTAAGAAAAACAAAAGGCTTATTTTTAAAACAGTTTTGAACACTTTTCTCTTTGCCTTGATTCAATATAACCTAAGGTTTTTTGCTGGATAATTTAGAGGCAGCTGTGCTATACTTCCTCAGTTCTATTATCTCTGCCTCAAAAGAGGTACGGAGGGAATATTTCAAATATAGACTGTGGCAAAATCCTTAAAAGTATCCAGCTGAAACTTAGGGAGGTTAATGTCCTGTAAACTTTCTATTACCACAGCTATTTTATCTCATTCTGCTAAAAAAAAATGAAAATTCTTGAAGTATTTGGATGCTTTCTCATTATACCCTGTAAATGATTTTTTAAATTAAAATTCAGATCTCAAAATAGCTTAAACCAAAACAGTTTGCCCTTGAATCATGGATTCAAATCAAACTATGTTTTCTTGGAATCTCACATTCAAACTGAACCAAAGCTAATTTATGTTACATACTTTTTTTCCCTTTATGTTGCACATACTTTCCATTTTATGTTAAAACATGTTCTATTTTAGACAAAGGTGCTTGAGATATAATAGTCCTAGATTATCTTATGGCAAGGGAAGAAAGTTGGAAATTGAGCTGCTTTTGCGTCCTCAGAACCCATCGACACGATACAGAAATTTAGCAGGAAATCTCCCCCAAATAACATGATGTTCCATTGATTTGGGATGGGAAAGAAAATCAGAGTAGCCATATTAAAACTTTGTAAGACCAAACATACTTAAAAATCAAGGATAATTTCCCCAATATACTTAAACCCAAGTTGCTTCCACCTGCATAACATCATAATGTCATTGTCACTCACTGCTGAAAATAATAATAATAATAATAAGCCACTCAGCTGCCAAAAAAACTCCCACCATGTCTTTACAGTTTGTTAGGATCCTAGTTTATCCTAAGATACGTTGTGTCAGGTAAATATAAAATATGTTTGATAGCTTTAAGAAAAGTAAGCCATATGTTAACTGTGATTGTGTTAATACTGGGAGTGGCTGAAAAAGAGATAATTAGGGTGATAAAAGACTGCAGTTGAAACCCAGACTTGAGTATTTGTTACGCTTCTACTCTGTTACATCATCTTAGTTTGATGATACAAACATTAACACAGTTTTAATATGTTCCTTTAAGAATTTATTCATAGGAGTGAGTTTTCATTCTCAATCACTGTCATTTTCCCCCAATTGCTCTTTATCAGGGCTGATTTAGTAATTTAAATATGCAATGCCACAGACAATTATCCTTTTTAATATCTATATCTTTGTATATATATCTATATCATCTTTACCTTTAAAAATATGTTAAGTTCATTATCTTCATTATTACTTATAAACCAGGAAGGGAGGAGAATTAAATAAATAAAGACAGGAATAATCTGTGGTTAGTATTAACTCATTGGCTTTTAATAAAAGTCAACAAGCTTCATTATAATCCAGCTTTAAATAAATGTCTTAGTTTTCAATTTGAATTAATTTTCCAGGAACATTCTAGCTGTTTTTCTTCTCCAAGGACGTCCTAGGCCAGAATAGCTGTACTATAACCTAAAACAAGCATTTGTCAAGATGAAATCTCTGTACCCATTCTAAGCATAATACTTGCTCTGAAGGTTATGATAACTGTTGAATGAGGAGAAGATGTTTTAAATAATATAGATGTTTCCATTACTAACACTGACAAATCTTATAGGGAAAGGGCCCATAAGAGTAATGAAGAGTTGAAGAGCGCATCTCATCTGCTAGGTTTATCTTTCCCTTTCTCCTCCTCTATTGCTCTGAGACACAGTATTTCCCAAATTTCTGCCTGCGTTGAGCAGATTTAAAGACCAGCCTACCCAATTATACATTCACATAGGTTGTAATAAATCAACAACAGCCAAACTCTGACAAGATGATGGCTGTTGACAGATAAAAACGATATATGTCTATGCTTAACACTTCAAAAACAAACAGAAGCTTTTATCAGATGTTCTACTTTTTTAATCAAAAAATTGCCTCCTTCGGCATGGGTTCACCTAATTTTACAAAGGATTCTTCCTTCACAAAAAAAGTCTTGCCACATAAAGTTCCCTGCCTTATTTAGAGCTGAACTGGATGCAAAACAAGGCGGTGTCACCAATGGAGGCAAGACTTTTCTTCGCTTCACTGGTAAAAGATCCATCGATAAACTGGTATGTTAGCATTCCAAGAACTGGTGAAATACAAGTACTTATTTGGTTTTTCTCTCATGGAAAACCCAACATCTCCTTCCAGTTAATTAATATAGGGTACAATCCACCAAAAAGTTCTCCAATGCAAACCCAGTTGAATAATTAGGAACTGTGAAAACCAGCAGTAAACTTCTGCAAATACAAAGTAATCATACCATGAGGAAAAATACAGTTGTCTCCTAAGGGAATGGGTTTGGGTGCCGTTAAGAAGAACAGAGAAAATGCAGATCAGATTCATATACTCTTCGGGATGCTTTTTGCTTTTGCCTCTCAAACCATCATTCTTAGATTTTGAGATTTCTTCAAAAATTATCCTTATTGCCAAGGATTTATTGTTCCTTGGATAATTAATTTTAAAAGACAAATTAGAACCCTAGAAAGTTCTGATGGCACCAAGATCTCAGCAAAATAACTAAAGTAAACTGACAAACTTGTCTTGGATAACCTTGGATGTAGTGTTACAACTGGATCTTTGAAAGGCATTAACTTGACTGTAATCTTTTCAAACAAGATATTTTTGCACTGTTTTGTGTTTTTAAATGTGTTAACAATTATAAACCATCCAGAGTTACTGGGAGTCAGGCAGATTATTATTATTATTATTATTATTAGTAGTAGTAGTAGTAGTAGTAGTAGTAGTAGTAGTAATAGTAGTATTTACAAATGAAACTCAGTCAACTGAACATTTATAAATGCATCACAAATACCAATGACTCGTCCAAATGGTTGATACGAGTTGCTGCCAACATCCTAGCTATCAACCAAGTACCTTCTTAAGATGTAGGATCTTCCGAATAGCTCAGTTTTTTACAGTTCTGCTGGTGTTATTGCAGGAAGCTGCAATTTCTTTATGTATTTTTTAAAATTCTTGGACATAGTACCAAGTGCCCTACAGTTATTATTATTGTTATTGTTGTTGTTATTCTCAACAATGTGAAATCACAGTTGCCAATTCTTTAGCTGATGTTGGACTTCTTATGCATCAAGTTCTTCCCAAGAACCTAGGATGTTGTAATTTATTTGTGTAGTATATGAGTACCTCAAAGCAGTGTGGTATTTTGCAATAGGTACATGGAAATTTTGTCAATGCACAGTTTCCTAAGTGCTGCCAAATATTTTTTTATATGTCTCACAAATACATCATTACTGGATGTCCTGTTGTAATATTTAAACAAAATATCTCCATTTCCTTTCCCCTAGGAAATTTTATTAGGTACCAGTTTTTAATCCCAAATTTGCTGGGATAAGTTTTGCTCTTATCTTTCTTATTCTACCATTCCTCATGTACTGTATATTTTAAGTGTAGTTCAAATCTTCAAATTCATGGACCTTCTTTAAAAAATAGAGCATGACATGAGCAATTTCCAGACTTGGATCCCTCATTATAAACTGAAATTCCGGTCTTCAGACAGACCTCTTTATGTCTCCTCTATAATGTTGAAGAGGTCATTAATTAGGGACAATCTAGAAAGAAAATTAGGCTGCATTATAATAAATGCCACTCACATTTATTTGACCAATTTATGGAATAAGTCATTGAGAGTTTGAAGCATGCTCTTCCCCGTGTGATGTGTAGCATTCTGAAGATAATAGATGTGATACGCCATAGTTATCACTACAGTGTATTTTCTGTTCACCTGAAATCTTTAGGCTCTTTAAGATGATTAAGTTCAAGAAGCATTAGTGGGTGTGGATGTACAAATATTAATGATTCAGCAAATATTTTGCTAATGGGAACAGTTGATGTTGCAATCTTGGGAAAGTAAATGGTTAGAACTTACCACGAATTTCATAAAAATCTGCTTCTGAGTAAATATAATTTTACAAGGTATCTACATATTTCTTTTAACGTTTGATCATAGAAGAAGAGAATTCTAATATAAAATATTGAACTACACTGGTAGAAATACTATTTTTACTTAATGAAACAGATGAATTCCCACTAAGCCATATTCATTACATTAGAATGCCCATGAAAAAATATATTAAATATTGCCTGAGTAAAAGTTATATGGTTAGTTAGAGCTAGATTCAACTTGATTGCCTAAAAATCAGAGTAGTGAAATGGAAATAGTAACTGATGTAGATCAAGACAAAGCCAGTAATCCAATGTTAGCCTTGAAATAATAGGTAGCCTTGAGTAAGTCAATTAGTCTCAGTCTCACCAATTTCATTGGGTTATTGTGCTGATGAAATGGGATAACTAGATGTGCATCACTTTGACACCCTCAGTGAGATGAAATATGAAAATTACTTCCTACATCAGTTGATGATAGGAAGATTTTTGAGAAATGTATTAAATGACCTTTAAAAAACCCTTATGATCATATAATGGAACAATAAGAATTCCAATAATATTTATCAGATTTGGATGAATAAAAATCTATTTAAACTACTAGTGAATTAATAACAAGAAAGAGTGGTGATGGTTAATAGTTTGTTCGGTTTTATATCACCTTAGACTTTTTTCTCCCTTATCATCTTGGCCTGTCAATATGAGAACAAGCTTTCATAGAGTCATTTGTTCATCCTCCAATAAATTTAAAAAAAGTCAAAGGACACTTCCCTTTAAGGAAATGGAGTGGATAAGAAAACTGGTATTTATGAACAGTTGAAAATACCTATGTTATATAGGGAGTTTTGATAAAGTTCCTTGACTTTTAATGACTTTTTTTCCCCAGATCGGAGTTGAATCCAAATAGATCTGAATAAACAATGTTTATTTAAAATATGGTAAATTTTATTAGTTTCCTTTAGAGAATTTATACAGCCACCCATTTTATGTATGTAACTTTTCTGTGCCACTGCCTCATAAATGAACGTTACAGTGTGTATATGTTTATGTGTGTTCATTTTAGGATTTCACAGTTTCCCTGACACATTTTGTAAACCAGACTGAATGCTCTAGATTAGAATACTGAACCACAGTAGAGCCTCCAGCAATGGTATCTGTTTCCTGATTCATATGATGATAATAATAATAATAATAATAATAAAGCTTTGTTCTTGTTGAGAGGTTTCTTCCTGAAATGTTGAAAACATATACAACTTCAAAGAGTATTTATTATTTAACTGAAAAAAATGATCAACTGTCCCACTGTAGCCATGTATACATGGCCCCTTCCTAAGCAGCCAACACCTCAGAATTTCTTTAAGAGAGTTCTGTGCAGATGTCAAGCAGTTTTCACACCCAACCATGCAGATCTAGCCTACACTTCTGGAAAAATTAGCCAACTTTGTAACAAGGAAAGAATGGTTGACATTTTTCTGAAACCTTATTTGCAAGCATAAACCCACTTCTTCACTAGCAGTAAAATCATTACTCCGAGGAGGACAGTGTGGTGGTGGTGGGGGGCAGGGGGCATAAAGATCCACAAAAGTCCTTTTGATGCTTCTGTTATCTACCATGAGCCATTCATTCATGCAACTTTACTCATATCACAGTGATAAAAAATACATATATAAGCAGCCTCATCACCGATCAAGTACAATGAGTGTAAAATCATGAAAACAATACAAAGAAAAAGAAATACTTTCAGTTCATCTTGAATCTAAACAAATATTTAATTATGTTTGATGCTAAATCTTGCTGAACACCAAATGTTAATGTCATTCGAATAGCCAGAAGTATAGACAATAATTTCTTTCTGTGGGGACTTAAGTCACCTCTCTTCCACATAGAAGAAAGCTCTAGGCTTTGAAGATTTATCTTGAAGAGAGGTTAGTTCCATTGAAAAATGTGCAGCGACATAAGATAAAAATGACTTTAGGCGACTGCTTACAATAATTTTAAAATACAATGTATTTGTCCACCTGAAATATCTGGCAGAAAAGAGTGCCCCCCCTCTATGTGCATGTGTCTGTGTGTGTGTGTTGATATTATATTGGCAGAATAAATGCAGCATGAAAACTAGATGAAACTCTTCTAGCAATGGTTCTATATGCATGCTACATTGGTTCTATCACAGTGTATCAAAGCGTTTCATAATTCCACCACCTCCCTGAGGGGCAAAAGCAAACATTAAAAGATATAATAGGAACAAGTCAAGTATCTACCCCAGATGACAAAAACATTTGAGGCTATCCTGTTACTACAATTGATGAATATCATATTATCAGCAAGATTGGGGTGGGGGTGTTATATCTCTTTATCCACTTCCTTTTAAATCCATTTTAAAGCCACCTGATTTCATTCTACTGGTGGACAAAAATTGATCTAATTATCCTGCTATTGACACTACCATATCATGTCATAGCCTCTCAGTAAGATACAACTTTTTTATAACCTTAAATAAGTGAGAGCATATCCATAAAGAAACATATGAGAAACTTGAAGGATGGAGTCTGTAAAAATGGCAGACCTCTACCTTCACTGGCTTCCCTGTTAGGAATATAAAAACCTCAGTATTGTCAAGGAAATCTTAAAACAAATAGGCAGCTCTGTGGAAGAATCAAAAGGCTTTACTCTGACAATTGCAACATTTTGTGTGCTGTTTTAGGTAATATTTGAAGTTCTGATATTATGATAGTCTCAAAACAGAATTGATGCCATCTCAAGGCAGAGCACTGTAATGGAGTCCCTTCAGATATCTCAGGATGTTTTTGTTGACTTGAGAGTGGTTAGACAAAGCCTCATTGCAGCCATTGGTCCAACATAGATTTTATCAATTGCTGATGATAAACCTATATTTTCTTAATATTCAACGGAAGTAAAGAAAAAAGAAAAAATGCATTGGAGCACGGAGAAAACTTATCACTGAATTGATAAAGGCTTTATTTACTCACACCCTCATATTAGTTTTGCTATCTGCTTGCAAGTTCCAAAATACTCACTTCATCTACATTCAGAATCAGAATCAGAATAGAGCTGGAAGGTCTTCTAGTCCAGCCCCCAGCTCAAACAGGAGATCCTATACTATTTCAGACAAGTGACTGGAAAAGCCTTGTTTGGTCTCCTGCACAAAGTGGTCAAAGAAATTTTAGGCTCCTACTGTTTAGAAAGCCAATCCTATCCTCCTTACCCCTATGCAAAGCAAACAGATTTTTCATTCATGTACAGAGGAGTAGCAGATAGCACCCTGAGGAATAGTCTTAATCTGTCAATTACAAAGTGGCCATGCTCACATGTACATGTCTATCCTAGTAGATTTCTGCACTGGGTACGAACTGAATGAAATGATTTCTAAGGTCTTTTCCAATCTTTATATTCTATGCATCTATGGTTTGATTTTGAAAGGGACTCAGCATATTCGAGGAGGATCAAACTGTCAAAGACTATTATATGAGATGACTATTTCCTATTTCCTGAATCTCAGGCAGACTGCCATAAATAATATGACCCAAGGAGCAATACACTTGTGAGCTTCTTTGATTTATGCTTGGCTACTTGATCACACCAAAGTCTGGGTCTGATGGGATTTTGGAGTGGGGCATTCTTATTCTGTTCCTACAATGACCTGAAAAGGTTTACTGTTTATTTAATAACATTTTTAATGGACAGAAGCAGATTTTTTTAGAGAAAAGACAGAAGAGTCAGTATTTGCATACAGAATGCATTTCAAATGCAACAGTTTGAATGCTAAGGCATCAAGAAAGAATGAGGCATGTGGTGGTTATATGGGATGATATGTCTATCATGTATAACAGTTTGCCAAATACTGTACAGCATACTGAGAGAACAAATAACCAGGAGCTTGTTAAGATGTTTTGGATAGAGTCCTATCATGGATGATAGCTGAGGGACCATAATATTTTGCCTTGAAATTGGAGGGAAAACACCAATCTCAAAAGATAGATCAGAGTTCCTTTGTCCCACCAATAGCAGAAATATCAATAGGCCTTATCTTCTCTTCTCTGAACTCAGACAGCAAGAAAGTGGGAAGGAATGCATTCATGGCATATGCAAATGGAGAGGTGTACTGGATCTTCAAGATATTTAACAGGGAGATTGTATCCCAGGGATCTAAAAAAAATAATACTTTCCATAATTTGTGAAAGAATTGAAATAGATTGTAATCTGAGGAAGAAATAAAGGGCAATGTAGCTTTTATTTTCCTTCTGTCTTGCTGGCTTGAGTCCAATAATGTTTTCAGTTCTGATGCCTGGGTTCTTCAAACAAAGCAGCTGGATTGCTTTGTCCAAATGTCCTCCTAGCAGTTACATTAACCTTGGTGGGACTTGAGGCCTGTGAACTACCAATATAATTAAAGGTTGATCAATTGGTTGGTTTTATTGTGTATATACACACTGCTGGATTCAACAAAAATGGCTCCCAGCTGCACTGCTCTTCATCCTTGACATAATTGTGGAGAAAACCATAATTCAGAAATAAGAAGCTCATCAGAGAGAAAGAATTACACTTTGGTTCTGAATGTATTTATTGCACATTAACTTACTTTGTTTTCAGAGCTGCAAGCTAGCAGTCCTTCTTTGTCATGGCCATAAGTGGCACTTCTGATCTACAACTCCAAACCATTAAAACATATCATGATGTCATTGTTTGTACTTGGCTAACCTGCAATTGTAAATTTCCACATTACTGCAACTTCCCCAAAGTGGATCATCCTTAAGATTCTAAACCTCTCAAAATGCAAAACAAACAACACCCCCTTCACCGTTCTGTACTATTTATTTGTCCTAAATTAAACCAGAAAGGCATGATAACTGGCTATTTAACAAATAACAGGGTTTTCCCCCCTGAAAAATACTTTATCTCAAACTATTTTCAGGACAAAGAATTATGACTCTGGTCACATTCTCATGAAAACCAAATTGTGCAGAAGGCAAAGAGATAATAGATTTGCATTTTGGAAAGCCGAATGTTGTGTATAAATTTGACTGCTAAAGAGTGCCATATTTAAATTATAAAATGTACAAAACCTGGCATGCACATTCAGTCCATAATTCAGTTTCATGTTTTAAAGACATTTGTTTCCTTTCCAGAAGGCATTGATTGCAATCAGTGTTAAGCCATTCTCCTTATTAAAGACACATGCAATACATTTGGACAGATGTGGATCTTTTAGCGCACAATATTAAGTTTCTATTTCTGCAGGATCATATTGGGCCATGGACCTTCTTGTGCACTGTAATTATTAGTATGCTGAGTTCTGAGCTAGCATTAAACTCTTTTTAAAGTGACTGTCAATAAAATTATGAGAGATTTAGCAAAAGCCCCTAAAATTACTATAATTATGTAGCATTTACCAATTTCTAGTAAGAATGGTGCTCATCATAAACACTATTCAACAGAAATACTGGCTTGCTCCTTTCTTGCTGAAATTGGAAACTAAGTAACTAGGAATGGGTCTAAGGAGATTCTCATCCAGGTCATGGTTGCCTCAAAGGTGTTCTTTTTTTTTTTTCAACAGGCAACTGGGGTTCCTTTGTTTTTTCCTTGAAAATGTTTCCAGTTGCCTTTGGGGGATGGAAAGCACCTTTGAGATAGTCTAAGAATCATGAAGAGTCAACAATGACTTGAAGCCCCCCCCCCCTCACCATTTTCTTCAGAGTGGGAAAAACAATGTAAGAACTGACCAACAAAAAATTTTTATCACTTCTGACCATGCCCTTTCCCAGTTAAGCAGCCGTTCATCCTTAATGGACAATAAGACACAGATTTCAGAACTAAGGAAGTGTTGGGATAAGGGACATCTTGACATTTGGGCATTGAAGAATACTTGTGTCATTGGAGCCATGTTGACCTAGATGGAGAGCTCTTGAGGAAATGGTAGGAGGGTGTCCTCCATGTATTTAGTTAGCACTAACAGATGACTCCTAAAGCTGGTGGCATGCAGAATACCAAATGCTAGGTACATCTCACTAGAACACTGGCTCTCTAAGGGATTTACAGACAGGTCATGGGATTGCTCCGAAGGGGCAGGGCCTGGTCCTATTTTCCCAAGCCAGTTGCCAAACTGTGAAAGGTGCTCAGAGCAAAATTGTAGTAATAATTTGACATTGACAAGCAAGAACATCCAGAAAAATAGGCCCACGATGCTAAGTTTAATCATTACAGAGTTATAAATAAAATTGTGCTGTTTGAATTCAATTTAAATCTCCCACTTTCAAGAACTCCAACACTGTGTCCAGAATTCACTTTTTGGCATAGAGTAAATGTTCTATCTGGCATATTGTAAGAAAGACAGTGCTAATTCTCCTTTGACAGAAAGTCGTGCTGAATATGGAGATGGACATGCATTTCATTAAGATGCCTGGAGATTTGTGATCTATTCCTAAATCTTAAAAGTTAACTTTATTTTACTGTGACTTTCTAGAATTAAAATTCAGTACTCTTGGTTCAATTAGAATTAGAATTCAGCACTCTTGGCTTTTTTTATGTGCATATGCCCAAAGAAAGGTCAAAAGATCCTGAAATATAGAGGGATCCTTATTGACATCTGCTCCAGAATAATGAATAGATCTCAAGTGAATTGTGGAATCTAGAGGTGGAAAGTAGATACAATTCATACTTGTGATTATTTTATGAGAAGGACCTATCTGATAAGTTAATGTTGTGAAAAATCAACCATTCAGTCATACTATTTATACAGATGATACTATAAATTTAATTAATGGGCAACAGCTAGCTACATGTGGAAGAGGCAAAACTTTTTATAGCACTGCTAAGGGGACAGAACTCTTTAAACAGTGGAAGGATAAGTGCTTCAAAAAAATCAGATAGATGCTTAGCTGTTGTAATTCCTAATGATTCTTTGTCCTTTCAGGCAAGTACCAAATACTGCTAGGAAAGCAATCTATAGCAGGAGAGCAATATATACTACCATATGTGGGATGGAAAGAGTGAATCTGCCTGATGTAGAAAAAGCAATGTCCCTCAGGCTCTCTTTCCCCATTCTGTCCAAGTGGTCAGCCTGCTGTTACTGGTAGCATTGGGAAGATCTAAGGAGTAATTTCATCCCAGAAAGAGAGAGAAAGAGGAGAGGTTTCTCTTCATTTGGAACTGGAATGAGCAGGGTATATTGTTTCTTCACTTTTGATACTGAGAGTTGGAATTTTCCAATTGACTTGAAGAGCAGAACTAAAAGTTGAAAGCTGGAAGAGTTTGGTGGGAGTACACAGTTGATGAGATCCCTGGGCACCTAGTTACACCAGCCACAGTCTGTATATGGAGCAGAAAGGTCATTTGTAGACCTTGTACACTTTCAGTATAAAGCTGTTCTGGTCTTAGCTATATCAGTCACTACCATAGTAATCTGTTGTGATGATTTTAATCTTCAATCAAGTAAAAAATATTTGCCTGCGAACCTGAAAACAACAGATGGTGACAAAGTATGAGGTTAGTTTGGGTTTTATATAACCACTTGGCCTCATCTTTTAAAAAGCAAAAACACTTTTAAATATTCATACCCGTTGGTGTTCAAGTGATACACATCCAAGTTAATTTTCTTCTTAGAGAGCTTGGTTAGTGAGATAGCAAGTGTCTAATCTTTTTTTTTTTTTTAATTTCTGACATAGAGCTGCCTGGCCAGTTACTTGTTGCAGAAATCAAGTGAAGTGTCCCCTGCAGTTTTCTCTATTGGGTGGAGATAATCTATTGCTACAAGAAATAAACTGCCTGCAGACCGCTCTAGGCCTGAAGTAGCATCAACCTTCCTCCAAAAAATAGCAGCAAAATCTCCAACTGCTTCCAAAGCTTCAAACTACTTTTCCACTTTCTTTGTTCAGATTAACTGTTGCTGAGTTGTTATGTTTCTTAGACGGCATTTAACACCCAGAAAGAGCAACCAAATAAGGAGCCATATTTCATTTCAACCTGTAGATAGGTTTCATTGACATTGCAGTTCTGAACAAAGAGGGTGCAAAATATGTACAGATGTGCTAAGGGAAGGAGCAATGTACACCCTGTGGTCTTGGTTTCAAAACACCAATGTGCTTGTTGATCAAAAGCCCAATGGTTCTAACAGTTATTATGTTTGTCTTCTCTTACAAATAAATCTGCCTTTAGTCACAATCCTGAATTTAAGTTGATCACCTCCAAAAGAAATAATAACAAATAAATAAATAGAAAGAACATTATAAGCTCAGACAGAAGTCATATTCAAAATTCTACTCATCATCTGTCAACTTCTTTTGTATTTCTGGGCATGGTGTCTACCAATCAAAGATCCATTTAAGCAATTCTGTTTTGATAATATCCTAAAGCAGTGATGATATTCTAACCAGTTCGCATAATTGCAGGATTGCGCTGAACCAGAAAGAATATCAGCACTGACCACATCCATCTGCCCTATTCCAGCAGCACCAGGTGAGCAAGGTACGCTCTGAGGTGGCACGTGCGCGGCCTGACGGCACAGTGCTCGCCAGGCCGCGCACTGCCGAATCCACCACCACCCCATTGCCTCGCAGGCGGCATGTTATAATTGGCTGTGAGATCGCAGAGACCACATGCCGCCTCAGAGCATAACTTGCTCAGCCGGCACTGCTGGGAAGGGGCAGATGGATGCGGTCAATGCTAATATTCTTCCTGGTTGTGCGCAACCCTGCAATTATGCAAACTGGTTAGAATATCATCACTGTCCTAAAGGCTAAGATAGTAGGAAATACATAGACAACAATATCTTTATTAGACCAATTGAAATTATTAAAACTATTTTTGAGTTTTAAGAACTCTTCTTCAGCCAAGAAAAAGGAAAGGTGGGAGAAAAATGAAACTGATCTTTCAGCCACACCTGTATAAATTACACTGTCAGAGGGAGTGATCGCGGGGGGGGGGCACGTAAATATGCATACATTGTCCATTTGGGGAAACAGAAATTTCAACTAATAATTAATTATGTTCCCATCTCATCTGAGATATTCATATCCTTTCATGATAAAAAATATAAAACTTATTTGCTTTCTCCCCTCAATACTTTGGTTCTTTGAAGAACTTTGTGGAACTCTACTACTACTACCCTATCAATTCAACTTTTCACACCCAGATACTCCAGTGATTTCTTCTTCCTTTCCATGGGACTGGAGCTATGATATATTGTGTTTTCTCAACATGACTATGTACTTAGTAAGACAATGTGGAAGTTTTGCTAATGATGCTTGAACCTAATATAATTCTGAGCAGAGTCTCAAACAAGTAGTTTCTAAGGTGGCTACATGCCAACTAAGATAATTGCATTTTCCAGGATTCTTGTTATCAAACTGTTGTAGTTGCTGACTATGATTTTCTAAGGAGGAATGCTTCCGAAGTAGGACTTCGGTGAGACAACTCTTTCATTCCCCCTCTTATTGCAAGAGGTGTAGAATAGGAAGGGCAAAGGATATGCCAGAGGCTAAATTTCTGAGCAAGGCTTGAAGAAATGGGGGAAAGAAGTGTTATCCAATTTAGATCATTTTGTTGAGAGCAATTGTAAATCAAAGAGAAGTTGGCTATTTCTAGACAATAAAACATTCAACAAGCATTGGAACTGTCAAGGTACAATACACGATAAGGCATTTTCTCAGGCTGCCTAACTTCCCAAATAGTTTTGAGAGCAGAATGGGAAATCATTTGCACACTAAACTATTTCATGGGGAAATGGGACACAATGTTAATAACAACAGTAGTCATAGTGGTAATAGTAGTAATAACTCTACAAGAAAATGGTGTATAATTTTCCCTCGTTGGTTTTTATGGGATGTATCAGCTAATCAGGAAGAAGAAATTTCTTATTTATGCTGGGATCCTAAAATATAAAAAAATTATACTTGTCTAGACATCTATGATACAATTTTATGCCAAGTAATTCAGGAATAAAACTAACTGCAACATTTTGGAAGAAACCAACGTACGTATGGAGGTTCAGTTATAATAAAGCAAAGGCCAAATTCTGCTACATTGCAAAAAATAAGTCAAATCAAAATAAGCAGGGAAAATGTTATAGATAGTGTGTCTGTGTGTCTGTCTGTGTGTGTGTGTGTGTGAGAGAGAGAGAGAGAGAAAGAGAGAGAGAGAGAGAGAGAGAGAGAGAGAGAGAGAGAGA
>JANHGC010003724.1:27467-37926 GCA_027560395.1 Boaedon fuliginosus | reverse complement strand
GGGCCCGCCAGAGATCATCCACCAGTGCGATCAAGGCCGTCTCGGTGCTGTACCCGGGCCTGAAGCCAGACTGCAAGTGATTCCTGGCAATTTAACACCATTTTCATCCTGGGAATTTAACACAGCACAAAGAATGCTGGGTGATGAACAGGACAAAGGCACCCTGAATCCAATCCCCAAAATGAGTGGCAGGCAGATACGTTGTCCACTGAAACACGCATAATTGTAGCTGGATTTAAATAAAGTATACTGTATGTTCTTGAAAGAAATGCTCTAGTCTAGGACTTACCTTAGCTGTCTGTATGGCTGCCCCATAACCGGTCGAAAACCCACAGCCAATTAGACAAACTTTTTCCAGAGGGGCTGAAGGATCAATTTTGACCACTGAGTTCTCATGCACCACAGTGTACTCAGTGAAGGTGCTGGTGTTAATGAAGTGGTGGAGGCTCTTCCCTTTGCATGTGAATCGGCTGGTGCCATCAGGCATTAAGCCACTGGCTTTATTAAGGCTGTAAAACAAAACAAAACACCAACCATGTATACACAGAGAAAAGGTTACAGCCGACAAAGAGGGACTTTTGCTGAAACTGAAGGTCGAAGTCTGCCAGCTATTAAATGTTCTTTGCATTTCGCATTTGGGGTTTTCTGAGTTCACGTTGATGAGGGAGGGACAGCATGAATGGCTCTGCTGAACATACTAGCCTAAAACCAGATTAAATAATTTATGATCTAGTGTAATGTGAGAAAGGAACCAAAATACAGCCTCAGTAGCCCCTGGGACTGAACCACAAGTTGCACAATACAGAGAAAAACAGCAACTATATTCTGATAATCTGAGTCTAAGGTAAACACACAGACAGATCAGCAGCAGGGAGAAAATTAAACCCTTTTCTCCTTTGCTGAGGAAAATCTGCCAGTAAACTGTCCTTTTTTTATTGGAAAAAATATTTGGGGACAGCATAATGAGGGGAAAGTTTTTCTAGTTCAAATGCAAACTTCAGGAACAGAGTTTTCTAATTGTCTCTTCCCAGGCTTTACAGTCATGTATATTTTCACATGCCCACCCATCCAAATTGAGTCCTAACTGAATCAAAGGCTCTTTTTTTGAAAGGCAACTGGATGATGTTTTTATTTTTTTATTTTTTTCCCTTGAGGAAGAAGATGTTTTGCTTCTCATCCAAGAAGCTTCATCAGTTCGGCTGGACGGTTGGGGGTGGGGGTGGTACTCTCTAAGTACTTTCTCAGAAAGAGTGATAACAACGAGATGACTGCAAAGAAATATAATCCTTCCAGCACCAACACCAACATCCTGTCAAAACTAATCCTTTCATACTCCACCACAGCCAGAAGTGATGAAGATCATGGATGAGAAGCAAAACTAATCCTTATGTGCCACTCCACCATCCAGCAAGAACTGATGAAGCTTCTTGGATAAGAAGCGAAATGTCTTCTTCTTCTTCCTCAAGGAAAAAGAAAACAGTCCAATGGCCTTTTGAAAAAACATCTTTGAGGCAACCATGATCTGGATGATTGAGAATCTCTATAAATACACAGTCCTAGCTGAAGTCCAGTATTGTTTGTTTGCTTGTTTTCCATTACTTGTACACTATCACAATTGCTTATGTGGTTCACAAACCACATGAAAGGGATTGATTTCCAAAAAATTGTTGGAACAGCTAAGTTTTATCAGTTTTCCAGAAGATGGCCAAAGTAGAGTCCATCTGGACTTCAGAGTTAGGGCAATAAATGAGAATCATCTATATTGTCTTTATCTCCCAGAGTGTTGGGATACTCAGGGTATCCTCCTCTGAGAAATCTAAACAGGCCGGAATCAGCTTGGAGGAAACTTTTCTGAAGATACATTGGCATTTACAGGTTAAATCCATGTATTTGGATATCTATTGGAAGCTACTGCAATGCCCATAATATAGGTGTCAGGCTGCTTAACTGGCTCAAACTATGGACTCTGTTACCAGCTATAGCTTTTAGGTTTCTCTTCAAATATGGCCTCAATGCATTGTCAGAATCCAATCTAGAGGTAATGAAGGTCTGAGTAACTGGGGTACAATCCAGCTTGTTTCATCCCATCTGGTTCCTTATAGCTTCTAGAAATTAGAGGCTCCACAGACTCTTCAGTTTTGTTCTAAGTATAAGCTAGATATAAGCTAGATAAGAGCCACGATGACACAGTGGTTAGAGTGCAGTATGTAGGCTACTTCTGCTGCCTGCTGCCTGCCTGCAATTTGGCAGTTCAAATCTCACCAGGCTCAAGATTGTTTCATCCTTTCATCCTTCTGAGGTGGGTAAAATGAGGACCCAGATTGTTGGGGTCAATATTCTGACTCTGTAAATCCCTTAGATAGACCTATAAAGCACTGTGAAGTGGTATAAATTCTAAGTCTAAGTGCTATTGAACCAAAGGATGAGCGGCTTCATATAGACTTATACAGCATGGGACAGAATGCCAATTTAGGTAATAAACCATATAAAATAGGGAGCAGACCTGCCTGCTCATTCCACTTCTTATTTTATTTTATTTATTATTAGATTTATATCCCGCCTCTCTTCACCCCTTTCGGGGGAACTCTGATTTCCATTCAGAAAAGAATGAAAACAGTACAATACAGTATTCCCAATTCCCAGTCCCTAGAGGCACCCCAGAGGGGTTATCATGGTCAAAAGCACCAGTTAATAGGACAAGGGGTCTCTGTTAGGATCTATCCATGATGGACTTTATGACCAAGGTTTCCTGAGCCTCTAGTGACTCTCATTTGCTAACTTTCGTAATTCTGATCTATTGCATAACAGTCCTCTAATTTCACTTAGAGTCCTGGAGAATTAATCTCCTGAGGAGAGGCTGAAGAACACCAGCTGGCTAA
The DNA here is from genome assembly GCA_027560395.1 of Boaedon fuliginosus. NCBI lineage: Eukaryota > Metazoa > Chordata > Lepidosauria > Squamata > Lamprophiidae > Boaedon > Boaedon fuliginosus. The sequence continues at coordinate 35,047 of JANHGC010003724.1, read as the reverse complement.
AATTTTTGGGCTCTGAACTTGGCTTTCCCACTAAAAAGCAGCATTCTTCCCACTACCATTCTATAGGGCCAGCCACTTTCAACACTGAATAGCATGTTTGCATTGAGTAAATCTGGTACCTATAATGAGACCTGGCTGGACGAAAATGGGAGTATCCCCTTCTCTGATATCTGCCCTCCAGGTTTCAGTGATGTATTAATCTTAATGGTAAGGTGGAGTTCTCCTGATCCCGAAAGGGAGAAGGCAAGAGCTGGGTGGCTGGCCACCCAGGAGGGCCATGGCCCACAGCCCACCATGCTTCCCTACCTGCCCCTCGCCTTTCCCGCACTTCCCGCACTTCCCGCTGCTTCCCGTGCTGTCCGAGAGGTAGGTGGCCCCTCATTCTGGCCACTTCCTGCTGTTCTGGCCGGCAAAGTGACTACTGCTGCAAGGGGCTGGCAAAAATCGGTGTGGAGCAGTGTGCAACCTCTTTGCCAGAGTGAGGGAAAAGCCTCCAGGCTCCAGTCATTGCCTTCTCTTTCGGTGTCAGTAGAGGTTTCTCCTGATGCCGAAAGAGAAGGCAATGGCCCTCCCGAGCAGCCAGCCGCCCAACTCTTGCCTTCTCCCTTTTGGCATCAGGAAAAGTTTCTAATGACGCTGAAAGAGGAGGCAATGGCTGGAGTCTGGAGGCTTCTCCCTTGCTCCAGCAAAGTGGCTGCACACTTCTCCAAGCTGATTTTTCCTCATTTTACCCACCTCGGAAGGATGGAAGGCTTGAGCCTAGTGAGATTTGACCTGCAGGCAGCCAGCAATCAGCAGAAGTAGCCTGCAGTACTGCATTCTAACCACTGAGCCACCAAGCAGCAGAAGTAGCCTGCAGTACTGTACTCTAACCACTGCGCCACTATGACTTAGTTTACCTCTAAGGAAAATTTCTGAAGCTGCCAGGTTATCGTGGAATATGATTAGAACTCCACCTTACTATTAAGATTAACACATCACTGAAACCCTGGAGGGCAGATATCAGAGAAAGGGATACTCCCATTTTTGTCCAGCCAGGTTTCATGATAGATGCCAGATTTACTCAATGTAGACATGCTATTCAGTGTTGAAACTGGCTGGCCCTATAGAATGGTAGTGGGAAGAATGCTGCTTTTTAGTGGGAAAGCCAAGTTCAGAGCTCAAAAATTTTAGCCAGCTGGTGTTCTTCAGCCTCCCCTCAGGAGATTAATTCTCCAGGACTCTAAGTGAAATTAGAGGAATGTTATGCAATAGATCAGAATTACGAAAGTTAGCAAATGAGTTCTTATTAGTGGAGACTTGCAACACCCTTTCTAATTGTTTGCCTATTGTACATGCTGTTGTTGAAAAGTGTAAATTTACATGTACAGTATGTTAATTGCTGTGATTTCATTTTTTATATTCAGAGTATGCATTGGATAAGAGACAAATGGAAGACAATTTGGGTAACCTCCTAGACCTAGAACAATTTGAGGATTGCCCTGGACAATCCACAGTTGATTTCCTCTTGAAAGTCACAAGGCCTTCCTTAAATCTCTCATGTAGTACTAAAAGCAATTTATCGTATATATCTTGTTCAAAGTTCAGAGCTACAGTATATGAAAAATGTATCCATGTAACAAAGATTAAATCCAGAGACTTAAATTAGATCCACTAAAGTCACTGAAGCCCGATGTAAATTAATAACTAAAGCTCCACTGATTATGATGAATCTTTCCCAGAAATTCGATCGGGAGCCAACCCAGAGACAAAATATTGATTCCATTTAAAGTTATTCTGAACTGGATCCTTTAATGTAATTTCAATCATAATAAAAAAAAGAATATATTAAAATACAGGTTTTGATAGAGAAAGAGAAAGAAAAGAAATTGAAGCTTACTCGTTTGAAATACACAAGTTGCCTTTGGAACTCTGACAAGGTCTGCATTTTCCACATTGTGGAACAAAAAGTGGAATTACTTTATCTCCTAGAAACAAAAACAAATAGTTACAGCTAGCATGATTCAAACCCATTGCAAGCAAGCACAGAGCTATATAAATGAAACAAAATACTCCTGAATGCTGGTGTTTTCAGTTGATTTGGGATCCCGTGTACAAATACTTTGAAAATAAGATTTTGATTGTCTATATTGGATGCATTTTTAAGTACAGTAATATATGTCCTCTAGTTAAGAGATGGATACCAAGGACTAGGAGATAAATCAAATGCTCATTTATTTAAAAAGAAATAGTAGGATAAGCGTGATAAAAACTTTAGGATCCCATGTCTTATATTCAGATCCACTGCTTTTTAAATTCAAATGAAGTTTCTGTCATTCCTAGAAATAAGAAGTCTGATCCTGACTTAAAGTACAAAATGCCTTATATTTAGGACCTTGCATTTGTTGATCCCAAAGATATACCTCCTTTGAATCAAGCTTGATTGCTAATGACTTCATAAAACATTCCTGTAATTTTTCTTGACAATAGCACACAACAGTTTGTCATTGTCTTGGTTCAGTATATTTTCCCCCAAGTTTATCCTACAGTTGTGGCCTTCCTTATGGCATTATGAACCAGATTACTTTCTAAATTTATTACAGACACAGTCCTTTCAGGTTGGGTTCTTGATTAGTTCAAACACAGTAAGTACAGGTAGTCCTTGATTTAAAACCATTCAATTAGTGACCATTTGAAATTACGGCCACACTGAAAAAAAGGATTTATGGCCGTTTTTCATACTTAATGACCATTGCAGCATCCCCATGGTGACATCATCAAAATCTGGACGCTTGACAACTGGTTTATGAGGGTTGCAGTGTCCTGGGGTCATGTGATCACCTTTTGCGACCTTCTGACAAGCAAAGTCAATGGCGAAGTCAGAGTCACTTAACAACCAGGTTATTAACTTATCAACTGCAGTGATTCATTTAACAACTCTGCCAAGAAAGGGGGAGAAAAATTAACCTAACTACTGACTCATTTAGCAATAATTTTTGGGCTCAATTGTGGCCGTAATTTGAGGACCACCTGTGTAGCATGCTGCGAATCCTGTTGGTGAAGGAATTCTGGCTGACCAGGTTCAGGAAAAGAGCCTTCTCCACCATGGCTCCACCTTTTGGGACTTCTAGACCTCCCGCCAGGGTGAAATCTACCTCCTGGCCTTCAATAAAGCCTGAAGGTCTGACTCTGCCAGTTGGCCTGGATCCTCAATGGAGAAGTATCACACTCGTGGTGGTTAATCTCACCTCCCCCGCACCTCCTGTTCCCCCTCCCATCTTTTAACCATAATTTGTATTTTTAGTGTGGGTGTATGTGTGTATAAAACTATAAAACATTAAAAGCAGTAAAACTATATATAAACAGCCCAGAATCACCTCATGGCGAGATGAGGTGATTTAATCTAAAAATAGATTGCAAGGCAATAACTATCATATAGAAATCAAACAAAAGGAATGCCGTCAATGCAAATGTATCTTGTTCGATATAAAGACTAAAAGGAAAGCTAATCATATGTTCACTTTAGGGCAAAGCATTTATGAAGCTCTTTTGTCTCATAAAACAGATTTATATAATAATTCTGGATACTGTGTTAATTTTTCAGAACATAGAATAGTAGAACAGGATGTTCTACTAAGTAGACAGTGAGAACATGCCAAGTGTGGTCTAGGCCAGATTTCAGTGTCCTTGTGTAACTCATCCCTTCTTGGGCCCCAATTTTTCTCATACCCGGTTTCACACAAGTTACTCCCTCTCCAACACTCTCCACAACTCCAGCGGCTTCGTGGCCCAGCACCATTGGCAAAGGCATCGCAAAAGCGCCACTGATCACGTGTTCATCTGAGCGACAGACCCCTGTGGCCAAAATCTACAAAACAAAACAAAATGCCATGAAATCAAGTTTCTAGGTAGTGGGGAAATATCCTTGGTTGCATTTTTAGCCTGCATCTCATACCACAAACGGAAAAGGCGAGATATTATGATTCATTGTGGTGTTCTTTATTATCTAGGAGTTTTTCAGCACAGCTTGCTAAGAGTTGTTTAATCCAAACATTTTATTTCTTCTTGCAGAAATCAGTATGCTTAATAGAATAAGGGGAAATAAAGATATGAAAAGAGATTATAAATCTTGAAATGAAAACCTGATAATGATCAATAAAACTTTGCTTGGCACTATTTTTATATATGAAAATATTCATCTGGAAAAAAAACCCAGTTAGAAGCCAATTAAATAAAACCAGCACAAGGTAGGATGATATTATTTCAAAAATACACATTCTGAAATGCAGGCTTCCTCCAAATCACCCAATTTTCATATTGGGGCTGTGCTGAAACATTAAGGTCATAGGAAAACTGATAGATAACAAAGTTTTAGTTTACATTTTAGTCTCTCAAATTCATGTCAATTCGGTTCATATTGCAATCACATAAAGTGAATTTCTTAATTGACTATTCTGTATTTTAGCAAAAACATCATTGTCCTAATACGATCTTGCACTTTTCTTGCACTTTTTAAAAGTTGCCATATTAAAATATCCCAAACATAGAAAAATGTCAAAAATGGAATAATTGTAAGTACTAAAAAATAAAACAGAATTCAAGAACTTGTTTATCTTGGTTGAAATCATGGTTGATCATCACAAGCTCAGTTAGAAAATGATGTGTGGTACTGCTCAGTGGTGGCATCCTTATTTTTCCTATTGGTAATAATATCATTTGGATATATGTTAAATAGAGGAGGAGGAGGAGACTGTGAGGCTAAAAAATGGGATTAGCATCCATAGTGCTGTTCTTTTGGTTTACCTTAATGCGGACTTCATGTGCTTTTGGAGGTGCTACTTCAATCTCCTCAATGCTCAGAGGTTTCTTCAGTTCCCAAGCAATAGCTGCTTTGCACTTTATTACCTGTAAAAATATACCCAGAGGCATTAAAGGAATGGCACTGTAACATTTGACCAAGGTTTTGAATTTCCTTCATTGCATTAATCACTGATATCAGAATTACAACGCCTGCCCCCTTATAATTTCTAGCGAAAATGGCAATTGAGATAAATTAACAAAAAAATGATTTGCCTGTTGTCAGCCAGTTTGGTAGATTAGAAGCCCGCTTCTGAATTCAACTTGTATTTATCCATTCTTGATTGCATGCAGTCTTTTTTGCTTGGTATTTATACTTTCATACTGTATAGTTCAACTAAAATGACTATGGATTTCATTTTCATTTGAGCATTTGTAAATTGTTTAAAAATGCTGCTTTGAAAGACGTGTGTATGTGTGTGTGTGTGTGTGTGTGTGTGTGTGTTCAAGTCAGCCTTGATTCCTGGTGAATACATGGCCAAGTCCCTGCAGTTTTCTTGGCAAGGTTTTTCAGAAATGGTTTGCCATTGCCTTCTTCCTAGGGCTGAGAGTGGCTGTCTGGCCCACGGTCACCTAGATGGTTTTGTGCTTAAGATGGGACAAGAACTCGTGGTCTCCTGATTTCTAGCCTGATGCCTTAACTACTACACATAAATGGCTCTCAAAAGGCCCTATGATATTATTTAATATGGAACTTCTCAGTTTATGCATTTAGCAAGTCTCAACATACAGAACATTCTTCCTATCCACGGATGGAAAAATACTGCAAATATATTTTGCAGCTGTATGTAACTATCCTAATTAGACTTTCAAAACACTAATTACAGGAATCAAAAGTTAGCATTCTGAGGTGGATTCCTTTCACCCCAAATCCATTAGGATAAGTTTACTACTGCAGTAAATCATTACCAAGTGTTAGCTGGATCACTGTCTATTACTTTTGAACTTTCACCCTGAAAGGGTTTGGTTTTATTAGAACAAAATCAAAATGTTAAATGTTATATTCTTCTGCAGACAAACTTTTTGCTGTAGCACTGCATTTAATTTAAATTTTACAATTCAGCAAGCTTTTTCTGTCTCTTGCAATATGCAAAACGTGTATTTTTCTTCTAATGATCACATTTTACATTCGGTTAGCTCTTTTCCAGAATTCCATTTCAATCCATTATTTTGATTTTAATACAAAAGTTATAACTAGGTGCACGCAGATACTTTACATTTTGTTTTCAGTTTATAAACCACGTATATAATTGCAGTTGAAGAGATCACGAAAGCTAACAAAATACAGTGCAATAAATAAAATGGTGTCTTTCACCATAATGAAAAACTTGTACTGTGAAGGAATCAACACAAACATGTCCACTTACTTTGCCTGCTGTACTCATGATGCTTTTTTTCCAAGTTTTGTAGTTGCGGTTGTTCTCTGCCTTTTGGCTGTAAAAGATCAAGAATGCGCACAGCCTCTGAACTGATCAGGGAGTGTTGGAGAGCTTGCTTTTCACTTATATTGTAAACTTCAGCTGCACAGAGGGTGTAGCTTTTCAATCAACCTCATTAATTCGCAAGGTCCACCCCTGAGCTAAAAAAGGAAATACTCTTCAACGTTCCTTCTCTTGCTCTCTATTCCAACTCAGAAGCTGAGTTGCCTGAAAATATTTGACAGCCTTGTACATACCCAGATTTACAAATATTGAAATTGCTACGGTACTACCAAAGTCACCTCTTGATTTTGTTAGATTCATACCTGCCTTTCCTTCAGGTACTTGGGCTAATGCTTACAATTTATCACACACACACACACACACACACACACACACACACACACACACCTTCCCAGGGCTGAATAAAAAGAACAAAAGTGAGACCCTTGAACAAAGTCAACCAGGAACAACTTTAGATGATGATGGACTTTTTATCGGGCAGCCTTCCCTGCTAAACCAGACAGAAAACAAGATCCGATGGGCTAATACTTCTTATTATAAGGCTATCTTAACAGAATCTTGCAAATCTGAATGTAGAGATCTCTTGCTGTCCTCTTTACTTGAGAAATTAGAGAGAGAGCCTTCTGAGACTCTTTCTCCACCTGTTATGCAGCTGCAAATTGTGTCCTTTCCTGTCTGACTGTTCTGTAGGCATCGCTTTGCTCCATTTTTCAAGATCTTTCTCACATACCATTACCATCTGGGTCTTCTTAGTTCAATCCTCTAATTACTAATAGTGACAGCGCACAGATTGTCATTTTCATTTCATCATCATGATCAACAAGTTTGGTATAGATGGGTAGGTTTTTTTATATATATATTTCATGTTTTACATTACTGTGCATGTTGTAAAATGAGTTTCTCATCTTTTATGGATAGCATAGATGCCCTGTAAATTAAGGGAATTTATTCCTCTTCTTCTCCCAGGTTGTGATAGTTACTTGATTGCTAACTAGATGATAACTAGCTAGCTAGGTTAATAGACAGACAGATATACAAATGAGAGACAGAATGAATGAGTGTATGTATGTATGTATGTATGTATGTATGTATGTATGTATGTATGTATGTATGTATGTATAAATGAATGAGTGAATGAATGAATCTGAAACCTCAAACTGTTGATGGCAAAAAAGAAGAAGTATGAAATAAGGTAATTTTTGCTGACCTAGACCATTTTGGTAAGATAGAATAGAATAGAATAGAATAGAATAGAATAGAATAGAATAGAATAGAATAGAATAGAATAGAAAAGAATAGAAT
>JANHGC010003724.1:0-16922 GCA_027560395.1 Boaedon fuliginosus | reverse complement strand
CAATCGAGCGAGGGGGGCGGGGGGTGGGGAGACAACCCGGGTACCTAGAAGAGCCGGGCAGAAACGAACGTGGGAATGCAGCCCAAATCCGGGCACCAGCCGTAGCAAATGCTAATCTTGTCTATCTGACCTATCTTATCTGACTTTGCCCCAACCCTTTCTTATAAAGCCCCCAACCCACAGCACAGCAGCCCCCCCCCCCCGGGTTTTTCGGTTATGCTTTTCTCCTCTTCTTCGCCACTAAGCCTCCGTTCTCATTTCTGCCCTTTCGGTGCCACTAAACGGGCCTTTCCCTTCGGCGGCGCCCCCACTTTCCGGGTTCTCCGGTTAAGAGCACCTGGGGCGAGTACACACCTCCTCGCAAGTACACCTCATCCAATTGCTTAGGTGCCCTCCCATTTCTCGGCACCCAGCAGAGAATTCCCTGTATAGGCCCTTCCCCTCTTCTAAGTCGTGTGTGTGTGGAGTATCCTCAGAAAGCACCTGCCCCAGCTGTGAACTGGCACCTGCCACCGGTAACCTGTGCAGGTATGAGTACCAAGAAAGTAGCGCTCATCACTGGCATTACTGGCCAGGTAAGTACAAGTTGGGCTTCGTTTCATCTAATGTTGATACAGGGAAATATTGAATAACATACTTTATTCAAGACAGACGGGGAGAGGAATTGGATGTTTGGAAATCACAAAGCAAAGGAGATCCATATTTATTTATTTATTTATTTACCTACCTACCTACCCATTACCCACCCATCCATCTGTCCATCACATTCTTTTACACGGGCAATGTCACCTAAGTGACTCTGGGCAGCTTCCAGTAAAATATTAAATGCTGAATTTAACTTCCTGGTGTTTCCTTGCGCTGCGTGCATTCCTAAGGACAATGGGGGCAATGAATAGACTTGTTCCGCAGGTATGGTATAAGGATATTTGATAGAATAGAATAGAATACTTTATCGGCCAAGAGCATGCAAGGAACTTGTCTTTGGTATGTGTGCTCTTGGTGTGCACATGGAGAAAATTCCCTTCCCTGGTTCCTGGTGTGTGCTTGTTGTATGAATGACTGTTTTTAATTTTAATGTAATATATTGTTATGATTTTTTATTGTTGTAAGCCACCTCGAGTTCCCTCTGACTGGGGAAGAGAAGGGAGGTATAAATCGAAATAAATACATACATAAATACATACATACATACATACATACATACATACATCAAGAATCATAAGAATCATAGGATACGACAGTGATAGTTATGGGTCACTAAGCCATACTAATAAGCAGTCACATCTAATACTCAAATACTAGTAGTTAAGTGGTAATCAAATGTTAGGAAACAATCAATATGAATTGTAAAGATGCAAGCCACGCGGTATAGTCATTAGTGGGAAGAGGTAGGTACTAGGATGAGACAGCATTATGGGAATTAGTTGTTTAGCAGAGTGATGGCATTCGGGGGGAAAACTGTAGTTGTTCTGGTGCGTAGTGCCCTATAGCGGCGTTTTGAGGGTAGAAGTTGAAACAATTTATGTCCAGGATGTAAAGGGTCTGTAGATATTTTTGCAGCTCTCATATCTTATATAATTATATATTATAATTATATAGCTTAGATACTAGTCTGGATTTAACAATAATCTTGTTTTGACATTTAAAATTGATAATTTTGTTTTCCATTAATCCACAAAACATTTTGCTTCATCTAAAGATAACATTGTTTTAACTTTTATATTTTATATTTTCAACAATAGTTAAGTCGACAATTGCATGCCTATTCATTTCTCCTTTCCAGAATTCTATGGAAGAATATTGGTGCTACCTTAAAGCTATCTTAATAAACGATAGGTTTCAATGTGCCCATAATAGCATCCCAAAATGGAATATACAGATATGGCCTGAACATCTCTTTTTTTCCTTGATGAAAAGTAGCTTAGAGAGAGAATGAAAACAGTAGCATTATTTTTGGACCCAAAGAATTTTAACAGTCTTCTTACTAAATCAGAATGTTTGTGGAGAAACCAGAATCAACACTGCAGAAGCTTCATACCCAAAGGGATTATGGCTTCTGCAAAAACGTTACCATGGGATAGGGAGGATAACTGTTACTTTCAAATTCTAGCTAAGCTCTTCATGTCCCAAAGCGTCATTGTCAATCCATACTTGTGTTAGAGGAGCATCAGTGCAATACTGGAATATAAAATGAGCTTTATGCAGTCAAAAATAAAATCTTTAAACTGATTTTCACACATTGTCTTCAGGGACTCATCCATGTAGCTTGCTTGGCAGTAATGCAGAACGTGTGCATGTGCATATATAGGCATGCATAATTTTGTATTTATTTATTTATTTATTTAGTCCTGTCTATGTAGTGTATATTAGAGGTGGAGGCTCTTTGAGAGCTGTATGCAACAAATTTTCATTTTAATATATGCCGATTAGTGTACATTCAAAGTGGCAATAAAAGTTATTCTAAGTCTCGTCTAAAGTGGGAGACCGCATGTTCTAGTTGCAAGTTCTAGTCCCACCTTAGCCATGAAAGCCAGCTGGGTGACCTTGGAGCCAATCGCTCTCAGCCCTGAATATGTTGGATATGTCCGCTGCCTTATTTGTAAAAAATAACAAAGGCAGGACACAAACTAATGGTTTGGGGCTGCTTTGCTGCGTAAGGGCCTGGCAGCCCACTTTTATAAAATGCCCCATGAATTCTTCATTGTATCAGAGAGTACTTGAAGATAATGAGATCATGTGAAAAGCCTGAAGCTCAATTAAAAGTAGACCTTACGAACATGATATTAACTCTCTAAGTGTTCCAGTATATCCACAAAAAATAGCTAAGGGATGGGGGGGGGGGGGGAGTAATTCTGGAATCGGCAAGTCAAAGCATCGCACAACTGGAAAAAAAATCTGCATGGAGAAATGAAAAAAATTACTTCCAGTTGGTATCAAAGACCTCTGTCCCAAGTAATGCACAGTGGTTTATTAATTCTAGCCTAATGCTGCATGAAGAAAATGAATGCCCGTGTCCTCCAGTTCCCCTTCCACTGAATATGCATGCACACCTGCTCCTTTGCTTACTTTAGTTCTCCACCAAAAGTAGCAGAACCAAAACAAGCTGTGAGATAGAAAGCTATACCCCGTGTCTATTCTAGTGAGGTGGTTATGTTTCACTGTACTATAATAAAGTGTTGTGGGTCTCCTCCAAACTTTCCCCAGACATTAACAGCTGAGTCTGCAGTATTCAGGATCCTGTATGTCTCGGTCTACTAACAAAGAGTCAAACAGGCTACTTTAAACAGTCATATATCCATGTCAAACACTTCATAAAAGCCTTCAAACAGCTACCAAATGTTCTCAGGCAGGTATTTATACAATTTATTCTAGGGAACTACTAAAAATGTCACTGGAGATTAGTTGGTGCAAAAGATAGCAAACTTTCACAGTACTATGAGAGAAATACATGATAACATTGTTCCCGAAAAAGACAATTATTGACAAAATGGAAATGGAAAGTGTTTCTATATATAGTATTTTAATCTAATGACAACCATTAATGACTACCACTAATAAAGGTAAATTTAAAACAGAAAACTATAGAACACATGCCACCCGAAAAAGGGACAAAATTGAAAAATGGCTCATTTCACCAGTTCTTTGGGGCACCAAAATAAATTTATTGGTAATAAACTTTCAGCACCGTTTTTTAAAGAAAGGAATATGTTCATTCTTGTTCTTCCAGAAAACATCCAGCTGGTGCTGTCCAAAATGTCTGATATTTTCTATTTCCTACTTTATTAGTTTTATAAATAAACATACCTAATATTTCTTCCTCCTCCTATTTTCCCACAACAGCCCAACATGGTTTGAGGAAGAGTGGCTGGCCCAAAGTCACCCAGTTGCCTTTTATGCCTAAGACAGGACTATAACTCTTGGTTTTCCAGTTTTTAGTTTTTCGAGATTGGAATTCTTCCTGTATGGTAGAAAAATTGTAGTAACCTTCTGATAGTCAATTTAAATAGCTTTTTCAAGGTTTAAACAGCCCATTCAAGCACAGGTTTTGCACGCCCTATTCTCCAGTGGTCCTCCATGCTGGTCTCGGTGGAGGTATGGGCTCCGCCCCCTGTGACAGGCCAAACCAAACCAAAAGGGGGCGGAGCTCCATGCAGAACCCAGTTCGTTTTTGCCTCCTCCGAGACAGGACCTACTATTAGTGACTCTTGCGATTTACCGTTTAAAAAGCCTTTTTTCCTACGGATTCCGGCTGGTAAGTTTAAGGCTGAGCTCAGAGGAGCTCTGGGTGGGGAACGGCCGCGTTCACGTTCCTGCCTCCTCGCTCTCTTGCACGCAGGGCTGCAGCCCTTCAAACCAGGGAGGTTTTTCCTCCCGAGCGTGTTTGTGCCTTTCGCCGCGGCCTGTTTGAATAGCGGCCCTGAAGGAATTCCCCCTTGGAACGGCCGTGTCCCGCGCTCCCTTCTCCAAGCACGTGTGATGGACTCTCAGCCCTGCCAGAGTGCGCCCAACGGTCAGGGTGACGGATCGACACTGCCGGGGCGCCTCCTTGGTTTGGGTGCTGAATACAGTCGGATCGCCATTTTTGAGGACCTCTTCTTCGTTGATTTTCTCCTTTCGCGCCTTGCGCGTGCGCAGTTGCTGTTGCCAGGCAGCTTTGACTGTATCCTTTATTCCGACCATTGGCTGGGACCAGCCTTCGCTCTCGACTGTCTCCGGGCAGACTTCTGCTTGCAACTTTTACATTGCCATAGTTACAGGGGCCCTGGCTCCGTTCCTATGGCACCTTTGTAGTCAAGCCTCTGTTTGAGGTTTTCGAAGCAGGCCTGATCTCCTCTCCGTTTGGGCTTGGGAGTACTCAGCCTCACAGCATTTTATCTTCTGGATTGTCAGGCTTCCTCCTCCCCACCCCCCCACACCAAAAAAAAAATAAAAATAACAATAATAATAAAAATAATTAAAAAAGAAGAAGAAGAGATTAGATAAAGTACGTTTATACGTAAGTCTAACCATTGGCTCTTGCAGGTGTCTTTGGTTCAGCTGCCTGACGGGTGCTGTGTTCCGGCTGGTAATTGTGTTAGGGTGTGGGGGAGGGGGGAGGGGGTGAGTTGTGTCCCAGGGTGCCTTCAGGCATTCAGCCCTATTGGGAACTGACTCTTCTCTTTTTTCCACAGGGACTATGGAGGACTCCAACCGCAAGTCTTCTCGCCCCAAAGGACCCTTGGCCTCCCTCTCCTGGGAGGAGTTTAATTCCGCTATCCAGACAGCAGTTGCTGCAGCCCCGGAGGGTAAACAATCCTCTGATGCAGCTGGAAGCGCCCCCTTGGGGCCTAACGCAGCAACTCCTCCTGCTCCCTCCAAGCGTTCTAGAAAGAGGAAGCACCTCGAGCAGGCTACTGAGTCTCCTCCTAAGTCACCAAGGAGGGACCCTAGCCCTCCCACCATAGCGGGGGAGCAATCTAGGCCTCAATAGAGCCCCAGCCCTCTGGCCTCCTTGGGCCTCTCTTGCGGCTATCCCAGCCCGAGCCCCCTTCTTCCTTCTATGGGGCTCACGGAGATGGGCCCTGACACCCTGGGCGAAGAGCAGTTTGCCCCGCTGGGAGACTCCTTTGTCTCTTCAGCAGGGGACTCCTCTGGGGAGGAGGAAGGGGATATACAAGTCAAGTCGGGTCACCTCTTCTCTCCCGAATCTTTCCCGAAGCTGTTTAAACTTCTGAGTTCTACCCTTAACCTGGGGGATACCCCCCAAGAGCAACCTCCAGTTATCCCCTCAACTAGTACGGGGTTGGATGTAAATTCCGTTTTTCCTCTTCCGCAGGACCCTCTGTCGGGATTCCCTGTGCCTCCGGCCTTGATGCGCCTCGTGTGGAAGGAATGGGATGCTCCTTCCCACAAAAAAGATACCAGGATCCGAACCACGCTTTTCTACAGGCTACGGGACAATCAAGCACCCTTGTTCCAGCTCCCACTGGTGGACGCCCCGGTGGCCTCCTTAAGTAACCCTGCCACCCTTCCCACAGACTCCGAGGGGTTCCCCAAACATCCCCTGGACAAGCGGGTCGAATTTTCGGCCCGTAAGTCCTTCGAGGCCTCGGCCATGGCTCTCCGGGCCTTCCTTGCGGCTTCTCTGGCCACCAGAGCTTCTGTGCTCTGGTGCCAGAAGATTACGGAACAATACCAACTTCCACCGGAGGTGCTATCGGATCTGCGTAAGGTGGCCATGATGTCTGCGTTTGCATCCGACGCCACTAGCGACGCCCTCCAGTTGTCTGCTCGGGGCATGACGGCAGCCATCGCGGTCAGGAGGAGCACCTGGCTGCGTAACTGGGACGTGGAGAGTTCAGAGCATGGCAGGCTGGTGTTTCTTCCGTTCAAGTGGGGGAAGCTTTTTGGAGAGGACCTGGACCCATTCCTCATGGATATCAAGGGCAACAAAGTCCTTCCGCCGAGACAGCAACCCCGCTCTCGTCCCCCCCTTCTTTCGTCCGAAACAGTACTCCTTTCGACCCTTCCGTCCCCGTCCGGAGTACCCCTCCTCTTCCTTTCGTCGGAACCAGCCTCCCATCTGGCAACCGAGAAGGAAGCAGAAGCAGCAGCGCCAGCAGGCCAGACCCTATCCCAGACCGGGTCCCAGGGGTCCACAATGACGGTGCCGGTCCCCCTCCATCTCAGGTAGGGGGTCGTCTTTTCTTTTTTTGGGACGAATGGGATTGCATCACTACGGACAGGTGGGCCTTAAACATCATTCACCAAGGGTACTCCCTGGAGTTCAGATCCCTGCCTCCAGACAGATTTCTTCAGGTGCGACGACCTTCTTGTCTCCTCAAGCACCTGCGCACCCTCTCCGCCATTCGCCATCTTCTCGACATGGCGGCCATAGAGCGAGTACCTCTTCATCAGAGAGGCCAGGGCACATACTCTCACTTCTTCACGGTCCCCAAGCGCTCTGGAGACACCAGGCCTATCCTGGATCTCAAGCGGGTCAACAGACATCTAACTCGACCTCGCTTCAAGATGGAGACTCTTCGCTCCATCCTGCATTCCATTCGCCCCAAGGACTTCATGGCCTCCTTAGACCTAAAGGAAGCCTACTTGCACATCCCTATCCACCCTTCGTCCCGCCAGTATCTACGTTTCTACGATGGTGGGCATTTCCAGTTTCGAGCTCTCCCCTTCGGCTTGGCCTCCGCTCCCAGAGTTTTTTCAAAAATCCTGGTAATTGCGATTGCCCATCTTCGGACACTAGGAGCCGCCTCCTTTCCTTATTTGGATGACATCCTGGTCCGGCCCTCTTCTCTTCCTCTGGCTATCACCCATCTCAACCAAGCCACCCAGCTTCTATCATCGCTGGGCTTCTTAATCAACTGGGAGAAAAGCTTGCTCTCCCCCTCCCAGTCTATCCTTCATCTGGGAGCGGTCATAGGCTCTCAGGCCTTCCAAGTCTCTCTCTCTCCAGAGAGGGTGGACAGGATCCAGCCCCTGGTGGATCAGGCTCTTTCAGATCGGAGGCCAGATCTTCTCTTTCTTTCCAAGCTGCTGGGGATGTTGGTCTCCTGCATTGGCATTGTTCCCTGGGCAGCCTTCCGAACAAAGGCCTTGCAGTCCCTCTTGATTCCTTTACACTCCTTGATCCAAAGGAATCAGAAGAGACCCATTCGCCTAAATGCCACCTCTCGCGAGGATCTCCTGTGGTGGCAGGATCCACCCTTGCTTCTACGTCGCCCTCCCATTCAGGTCAATTTTTCATCGCGGCTTTACACGGATGCATCCCTGAAGGGGTGGGGCGCAAAGTGCGGTTCACCCATAGCCCAGGGGACCTGGTCTCTGACGGAGGCCTGTTCCCATATCAACTTCCTGGAGCTTCACACAGTGCTCCTGGCCCTTCAGGCGTTCTCCCATCAGGTCTCCGGCCAGCACGTGTTGGTCTTCACAGACAACATGTGCACCAGGGCTTTCCTAAACCGACAGGGAGGGACCAGGTCTCGGTCCCTACAGAAGCTCTCCCATTAAGTGTTCCTTTGGGCGGAGTCCAACCTCGCCTATCAGCCGAGTTTGTCCCCGGCGAGAACGTGACAGCGGACTGGCTCAGCCGCACACGTCTGGACAGCGGGGCGTGGCGCCTTCACCCCGTCTTTCAAGATCTAGTTCATCGATTCGGCCCCATGTCCGTAGATCTTTTCGCATGTCACACGTCCACGCATCTGGCCCGCTTCTTCAGCAGGGGCTCTTGTCCCCAGGCTGAGGCCACGAATGCCCTTCTACAACCTTGGCCCTGGTCTCTCCTCTATGCCTTTCCTCCTCCGAAGATCCTTCCCAAAGTCCTATACAAGATCAGGCAGGAACGAGCAGAGCTTGTTCTTCTCGCACCGTTCTGGCCTCGACGTCCCTGGTTTGTCGATCTGTCAGACCTCGACGTCCCTGGTTTGTCGATCTGTCAGACCTCGCCGTGGGCCCTCCCTTTCTTCTGCCTCTACGACCCTATCTCCTGTCCTAGGGGCCAGTTCTTCACCCCGACCTTCCCTGCCTCCACTTAAGCGCCTGGAGGTTGAGCGGCACAGGCTAGCTGCAAAGGGGTATTCTCAAACAGTCATCAACACCCTTATGGCCGGGCGGAGGGACTCTACTAATCGGGTTTACAACGCAACCTGACTGGCCTTAGAACGTTGGTGTTCCAATAGGGAACTAATTCTGGAACACATTAACACAAGACATCTGCTAGCCTTTCTTCAGTCAGGTTTTTCAATGGGCCTCTCCACTTCCACTCTTCGTCGCCAGGTCTCGGCGATTGCCTCGGTCCTGGGACACCCCAAAGGGCCAAGACTCTCAGCTCATCCACATGTCAAGACATTTTTGCGGGGTGTAGCGCTCCTAAACCCCCCTTCGATTCCCAGGGCCCCTTCCTGGGACCTCGTGCTAGTCCTTCAGGCCCTCTCTTCCGAGCCCTTCGAGCCCATCGCCTCCTGCTCCTTGCGGGAGCTTACATTAAAGATGGTTTTCCTCCTGGCCATCATTTCGGCCAGATGGGTTTCTGAATTGGCGGCCCTTTCCATGGCTCCTAATTCAGTCTCTATTCATCAGGACCGTGTGGTCCTACGCACCGATCCTTCCTTTCTCCCCAAGATTAATTCAGTTTTCCACAGGGGGGGGGGCAAAGTGATTCTGCCCTTTTACCCAACCCCTTCTTCTCCTCAGGAGCAGTGTTGGCACGCTCGACGCACGAAGGGCTTTTCTTTATTACCTGGACCGTATGGCACCCTTCCATAGGTCCGAGGCTCTCCTGGTGTTGTTTAGTCGTAAGAGTAAAGGCCAGAGAGCCTCCCCCTCCACCATCTCTCGCTGGCTCCGTGAGGCCATTGCAGACGCCTACCGGGCACTTGATCTGGTTCCCCCCGACGGGATTATCGCACACTCTACTAGGGCAGCGTCTACCTCCGCGGCCTTTTGGGTCTTTCCTTCCCTAGAGCAGGTATGCAGAGCGGCCACTTGGAGCACTCCTCATACCTTCATTCGTCATTACAAGATAGATTCCTATGCTTCGGAATCGGCCTTCGGCAGGGGCGTGCTCCAGTCGGCCCTCTCTGCCCCTCCGTCTTCCCTCCCTTAGATCGGCTAGGGTATTTCGCCCATACCTCCACCGAGACCAGCATGGAGGACCACTGGAGAATGGGAAGTTGGTCACTTACCGTGAACCTTACCGTGAACCTCCATTCTCGGTGGATCCATGCTGGTCTTGGTGTCCCATCTCTCAACCTCGGGACACAGGGCCACACCCTTCTGCTGAAAATCGGGGAGTAAGTTATTGCCTCCTTATTAATTGTCACGTATTAATAATGGGGCGGAGTTCCAGTTTTTGTTTTGCAGATTTCGTTATGTTCGGAATTCGGCTACTCACTTTCTGGGTTCTGCATGGAGCTCCGCCCCCTTTTGGTTTGGTTTGGCCTGTCACAGGGGGCGAAGCCCATACCTCCACCGAGACCAGCATGGATCCACCGAGAATGGAGGTTCACGGTAAATGACCAACTTTCCATTTCCATTCCACTTTCTTTCCTTCTTATTGCTTCTGGAAGAAAGCCATTTGGTTTTAGTATCTAGATTTGCTTACATATACGTACCAAGCTGCATTTAAGTTAAATGAATAATGAAATAAAAACACTGAAGGAATCCAGTATAACATGTAATGTTTTTCTGCTAAAATCTATTATTAAAGCAGCACAATTTTATAAATCTCCAGTCATTTTACTTCAGTGAAATAACAACTTAAAAATGACTAAAATATATAGAAACAGTTCAACTACATAGGATAATTAATTCAACAGATTAAACAACTTTGATCAACTTTGAATACTATTTACTAGCAATTTCTTTCTCCCTCTATGTGTATGTATGTATAATGTATAATAGGATACACACACACACATACACACACAGAGAGAGAGAGCACATTTGTAATTTTAACTTTCACATGTTGAATAAGATGAATAAAAAGGAATTCAAGTTTAAAAGCATATTACACCATTCACACAATTTATTTGGTCAGCTTTTTGAAACAACCTCCCACCACAAAACCTAATTCTAATTTGTGTCTACTTTTGATATTTGCTTAACTTCTTCAATCATATGAAAGTTAAATTGGTCTAAAACATTTCAAGCTTTTGGAATATAACTGAATTTTATAGTGATTTTGAACTTCTGAAAACTAAGTAACTTTGAAGAAGCAGACTTATTTTTTCATCATGCCATGTAACATTATAGCACATAGGAAATATGCCTTTCTGGACAATCAACCATTTTAATATTGTCAATCAAAAACTGTAACTATTAAAAAAAATATTTCAGTGAAATTGGGGTGGAGCCTCTTCTTCTATTCATTTGCAACACAGACGTTGTGAAAGCCAAGTTTCTTCACACCTGTGCCTTGTGGGAGAAACATATTTATTTATTTATTTATTTGGATTTATACCCCGCCTCTCTTCCCCAGTCAAGGGGAACCTGAGGCGGCTTCATATATAATGGTAACTCCTTACACTTAGACAACGTCAGTAGTGTAATGAAAAGTATAGGTTGTTTCTCACGATGCACCTTCATTTTAATTCTTACTGCAGAAATTATTAAGCATGCCCACGATGTAAACTGTAGTTGGATTGCATCAGCAAAGCTGAAATGTAAAATAAATTTCTGTCCTGTTTCTACAAGCACAGGAATCAAGAGGATTTAAATTAAAACAAAAAGTCTTAATGAAATGCAAATTACTCTTCATATTCCGAATCTACAATTCTAGTTGCAGTTGGCTCGACATGTCTTTACTAAGGAAAAATCTCAAATATTATAAACATGAAGCAAAGAAAATGATAAACAAGAAAATATACTTAAAATGAGTTTCAATACATATTTCAGCCCAGTGAATGTTTACTGCATTATAATTCAAATTCTGCTGTGAGATTCAGAATAAAAAACAAATGGTCTCCAGCAAATATTAAATAAAAGATTAAGAAGGAAAATAAATATTGGAATCCTTGGAAATCTAAGCTCCTTTAACATTTTTTTTGCATATTTAAATGCTATTAAACATTTTACGAGTAAATATACTCATATTTAAATTTGATAATAAAAATCTAGTACTTGAAACCAAGAAAGGAGGTATAACATCATCTCATAAATTCCGAACTTGGGAGCTTTCTTTCTTGTGTCACGAGTAGCATTTCCATTGACATTTAGTTCCTTTCAGAGACTTCATCTTGACTCATTCCTGGCTCTTGCTGCTTGCATGGGGAGGAAATGGTCACCTGGGTTGCCTCATGCAGCAGCCTGGCTCCTTTTCTCTGTGGCAATATAGTAAAAAAGGCTTCTTCCCAGTTCTTCTTTTCCAGATATGCCAAGATGATTTCAAATACTATGAGAAAAAGAAAACCACTTTTTAAAAAGGAACTACTTGATAAGAAAATTAGATAATAAAATTAATAATTATTAGATACTTCTGCATTAACCACAAATATCTTATTTGACATATATTGTTACTAATAATTATTAAATAAAAATGAAGTCACACAATTGTTCTTAAGGAAGAAGTAACTATTTGTTAATGTTTTTCTCCCTAAATTCTATAATAAGACAGTTTAAATCATACATCTATAAAGAGGATTGATATTTAAAAGCTGATGAAAACATAGTTTTAAAAGGGATATATTGCAATTAATCTAGGCTGCAAATAAGAAAAAATAGTTTCACCAAAATCAATTCCATTTTTTTAAAAATCTAACAACTTGTAGCTTGTGTGTTATGGGGAACTGAGGAAACAGATTACCCTGGAGATCTGTTTGCGTTATGATAGCTAATGGATAGCTGATGACAGGGAAGCCCTTCCAGTGAACTATTTCTGTGAGCATGTAAATAAAAATAAGATCATAGCTGCTTCAAGCATTTTCCTAATTTCTACTGTCAGCAAAATATCTGTAGCATCAAAACTTTCTTCGGGTATGTTGTACTGCCTTTTTTCCTGGCTGGGGAATATTTCTATAGCTTCCCTGCCCCAGTTATCTTTACTGTGATTTCAATTGTTTTACTAACAATTGCACTAAATGCGAAGGAGCAACTAGGAAAACATGTCAAGTCAGAACTCTACAGGTTCAAATTGGGAATAAAATTCATTCATTCATTAACCGCCTTGAGTTCCCCTTGACTGGGGAAATGAGGCGGGGTATAAATTCAATAAATTAAATTAAATTAAATTAAATTAAATTAAATTAAGTAATTCAGTGATACACAATGGATATTTAATCTATTACATTGATAATATGCAAATATTAGATAACTGTTCTCTATGATTTTGAGAACTAGACAAATTGCTGGAGAAATTAAGTGCTTGTCAAAATATTCAGTATTTATCAGAAATCACATCTAGAAATGGTAATTGCTTGTGACATTATAAAACATAAACGGTTCATTTACAAAATGTAGACTCAAAAATAAAGGAAAAAAATAAAATTTATCCTTACCATGATTGACTGCCAGAACTTTCCTGCTATTCATTTTCACAAAGTTTCCTAGGGGGAGCTGTGCATGGCTTATACCTTGTTCTTTTGCTCTTTTGTATGTAATTCCCTGCAAGCAAAATACAGAAAATGACTATTTGTTATTTACATTGCCTGAGATGATCAGGTAATTTACTTGTACTGAATTCACTTTATTTTTGCATAATAAAATATATGCATCACACAGCCTTACAGCATGATTTAAAGATGTTTCATATCATAGAGAGTTACCAATTATTAAGCTATTATGTATAACCTAAAATGCTGAGAAACGACTTCACTTTTATTTTCATGGCTTGTATACAAAGTTAACCAATTAACTGATTATGTATTCACCAAAATAAACGGTTTCTTTATGAACTGAACCATTTATCAGAACAGATATGGTGAGAAACAGCTCAAATAATTAAAATCCTGACTTTTCTTAAATGGTGCACAAATTTATGTCTTTGTCAAATCTACTCTACTCTATGCTGTCATTTCCCCAAATATTGGACTCACATTTTCAATAATATTCTAAAACTCTGCATACTAACAAATAACAGCTGGTGAATCTAACGAAATATTATCCCTACACTGTGACTTGAACGCAGATCAGAAACCCATAAAAATTATACAAGCTTTTTAAAGAAACAGTACGATGATGATAAATGATAATAGACATAGCAACCATTCAACACCTTGCAGTATTTATACGTTCTACAGATTTTCCTGTAAGCCTATGTCTATGTATGCTATAAACAGTTTTATTAGCCACTTTTATTAGACACTAAATTCCTTTGGCATTTATTTTTAATGCTAGCAATACAATAAACATGATTAAAATAACAGAATGTGCACTGGATGAAATACTAACCGCACAAATGAACTGCTGATATGCTGCATTTGTGTTACGGAGCATAGATGTATTGTGATAATATGCTGTCCTCTGACCATAATAAAGATTTGCAGTGTGACAGTATCTACAGAATTTTCATTTACTTATGGAATGGTATGGATCCTCTTACTTGAGTGAATAGTTTCTGCTGGTGATCTTGGAGATCAGCACTCAAGCCCCTGAGAAGTCACTGCAGATGGTTTAAGGGCTGAGTGGTCTCCTCCATATTATTTGAAGGTATATGAAAGCACTAGGAAGATCATTCAGAAGTTTGGGCTGAGATATCACTAATATGCTCCTGACACCCCCACCCCAGCTTTAACTAGAGATGCCATGGAACTCTTAAGTTCTGGTGCCTGGCAACTGTGAAACTCTGGATGGGGGAAAATAATCTCAGTTTAAATCCCAACAAGTTGGAACTGCTGGTTTGTCAATAATTCTGGTAGGCACAGTGGATGGGACTATATTCCCTGAAGGACTTTGCTGTGACTGCAGGCGTTACGTCCAGGACAAACCGTAGAAACCATGGCCAGAAAGCCTTTACCCAGCTCCAACTGACGTGCCAGTGTAATTCTACATGAACAAAAATGTCCTTGATAATAGGAACCCATGCTCTGACTTGGTTGGCCTTCTGCAATGTGTCCCATATGAGGTCATCTTTGAAAATGATCAAGAAACTACAGCTAGTACATAATATAGTGGCTCCTAACAGGTTTGGAAAGCATCCAATTTGAATGCTGGTTATTTGTAAGGTTATTCACTGGTTATTTGTAGGTTTTCAGGCCCAATTAAAAATGCTTTTAAATCTGTTTATAATTATTAATGCAGCTCCAGAATATAGGTAATGCAGCTCCAGGATATTGGGCATGTAAAAAAACCTGAGCCCATCTATTTTGCCTGTAATTAAAAGAGGGTTATAAATATAGATAAATATATAAATATATAAATATAGAACAATACTGTATGTCCCAATGACTCTCATCATGATCAGTACTGAGGATGTTGTAAGCTGTAGTTCAACAACATGTCAACATGTCACAAATTCTCCAAATGGAATATAACACTACATTAATAAAAAATCCAGTTAATTTTCCATTAACTTTACTGTAGTTCAATATGGTTTTTTCAAGTATGCATGCACAACATTAATCACTACCTTGTGATGATTGTGATCAACCAAGCCTCCAATAACATAGGCTTTTGATTCATCTAATTCACTCAAGACATCTGGAGAATCTGAGGTGAGGTAAACAAGATCTTCCTTTTTCATCAACTCACTATAATGAGCTGATTTAATTTGAATATCCTTCAAGACATAAACACAAATCCAAACATAAATTATTTGAAAACCAAAGATTTTTCATTAGTTTGAGTATATATTTTATGCCTGCACTAAGAAAACTATGAAACTATCAGTAAAGGGTTAACAATGCAATGAAACAGTATTACAGTTTTATCATTTATCTGAAAAGATTAATATCTATACTATATATTTGAAAGATTATAGCTAAAATGAAGAAGGCACTTATTTGTAAGCCATTCAGTCATCATAAAATATAGGTAATGTTTGACATGACCATAACTGAGTCAAAAATTTCTGTGACTAAGCAAGACAGTGAAGTGCATTTTTTTTAATTTTTTTATTTATTTAAATTTAATAAATTTAATTTATTAGATTTATACCCCGCCTCATTTCCCCAATCAGGGGAACTCGAGGCGGCTATTTATTTATTTATTTTACCACATTTTATTACCTAACTTGCCACCGCTGTTGTGAATCACTGTCGTTGTTAAGTTAGTAACATGGTTGTTAAATTAATCTAATTTCTTGGGGCGGGACTAGGATCTCGACGTAACAGGAGCGTCTTGTATGGGGCTCCATACAAGACCCCTGATATTCCTTTCCTTTGGTGGTCCGGAAGGATCTATTCTGTCTCTGTAGGAGACGGGAAACAAGGGGCATTATGGGGGTCCAAGAGGAGTATCGCCATCTCCTCATCTGGACGTCCGACGAAGCCCTATAACGAAGGACTGGAAAAGTGGCTGCAATGGCATTGCTCTAAGTCAGAACAGCCCCAGAAGAAAGGGAAAGTAAAGATCAGCAATAACAGAGACTGAAGTGGGTTAGGACTAATTTATTCTAATTGCTATATAAATATCCTCCAAAGAAGATAACTAAATAAATAATTGAATGCTTCAAGGATTAAATGATGATGGGCAAATTGCGAGAGATGGAGCGTAACAAAAATAAACCAACAAATAATGATTGGGAGGAGGAAAAGCCTTGCAAACTGGAGGAAAAGCTGTCGGATTTAAACTCAGCAATCCAGGACATTTTCGAGGAAATTAAAATTGAGATGAGAAAAAGGAGTAACTTTAATGGAGAGAGGATTGGAGGAAATGCGGAATACAATTTAGAGGAAATTTCTAATCTTTATGAGGAAGAGACTGATACGCCATTTTATAGGGAGTTCATGCAATGTGATGATAATAAAAGACTAGACCTGAATTCAATTGGAATTGGAATTGAAATAACTGAAAGAAATAAGGCGTATGTACCTGCAGCTTGGAGTGGATTTGTGAAAAATATCTTAAAGCTGCAAGTGGAACTTGAGAGAAGTAAGAGGATCGCAAAGCTGATGTTAAATCAAAGAATGACTACAGCGCATGTGTGAGGGCTTGGAGAAATGGCGCCATGGCTGAGATTGAACAAAAAGGTTGAACAGCATTTCCTCAAGCAGAGAAGACAAAGTATGAATATAATGGAGAGAGGGGAGCGAGGAATAGAAAACTTGCTGAGATACTTCTTAATGGAATTCAGAGACAATGGTTAAATTGGTAGAATGTTCTTTGTTAAAAGGGGGCGTGGGTTCGGTTTGATTCTGCTTTTGAAAATGACTATTAAAAAAAAAGAGAAAAATGTTAAAAGAATGGATACTTGATAATTTCAGAGATATAAAAGCAATAGATAACCAAATAAATGAATCTATAAAACTGGTTAAGATATGAATAAAGAAATT
>JANHGC010003723.1:88222-117868 GCA_027560395.1 Boaedon fuliginosus | reverse complement strand
GACTGCTAAATTGGCCACACCCACCCACCCACCCACATGACCACATATCCCCCTCCACCTAGCCAGTCCATCCCCCCCAACGGTTTGAGGGACCGTCAATTAGCCCCTCTGTTTTAAAAGTTTGATAACCCCTGGTTTAAGCTATTGCTATAAACTTCCTAGTTTTGAATACTACACAGAAAGGATTGTTTTACAGATTGTATTTTCCTATGTAATTTTGCTGTTTCTTGGGAACTTAGATGATTGAGCTCATCTCCTTGGTACTAATATTGCTCCAATATAATATCCTTTGACTTGAAGCAGTGAGGGTCATTGGATGACCTAGCTGCCACTGAACTGTCCTCAGAGTAAGATTCAACTATATGGAAAAGCTCTGCTGCAGGAAATCCTTAGACTGAGATTAAGAAGTCACAAATCAATCTCAGAAATTCCCATTAATGTATGTGTTTGTCAAATTTGTGATCTTTCTTTCTACTCTGATGAGCGTCATGCCAAATAATAAAACTTAAAACAACATAATAAAAAGTTAAACAAGTGGATTAAAGGAGAAATGTGGCTTTAAGGATTACCCCTCAAAGGAAAGATGTGGCTTTATGAATTTCCTAAAGAGTGGGGGATCAAACGCAACTTTCAATGGAGTGTATTTTGCAGCCTGGGAAGATGACAAGGGAAAACATCTCTTAGCTTGTCAAAAAAGGATCAGCTCCTTGTCTACCCTAATTTCTTAAAAAGAGATGGAGGCCTTAAGTCATTTAGCATTCAGCCAGCAAGAGGAAACTAGAAACCAAGTTCCGGGTTCCCCAAGAACAATCCATTCTTGGTCTCCAAATTATTGCCATGTAATAATAGGATTGGATTGTAAAATAAAAAGGGATTGCATGCCCAAGAGCTATTAGTTGGTGATCAGAGAGAAGCTGAGATGGAAAAGACAAACAGAAGGCAGGTAAGTCTTCTCTAATGATTTGCTCAAATATGTAGATGAAAATATTATTTATGACAGTCCATCTTCCATCCAGGATTTCTAGGTGGTATACAAGGGAGATCCTCCTCCAATTTTTCCTCACAAAAATTTTGTGAGATAAGTTGGGATGAGAAAGATTGTCTGGTCCAAAGGCACCTAGAGAACTTCCATGGCTGAGATAGCAACTAAATATGGGTTTATTATCCATCTATTCCAACACCTTGATGGCTATTTTATACATGGAATAATTGGCTTATGTTGGCAATTGGGACCAGTTAAGCAATGAAGTCTTGTCACATCACTGCATTACTTAGGGACAACTAGCTCGGCAGTCCTAGTTGCGGCTGTATGCCTGAGGTGTATGAGTCATTAAGCTAGAAGAGGCAGGAATCCCAGGTAAAGCGCCTTGGGTTGCTGTGAGGGTGTCATGAGTGAATGGCACTGAGGAGCTGGGAAGGCCAACACAGATCACACGAAACTTAGGAGACTGTCTATGCACAGATAGGTGCTTTGGATGGGAGAAAAAGTGGGATTGATTTACCAGAGCGACTTGCAAACCGTGCCAACTTCCCCATTGATTTTGCTTGTCTGAAGCGGACCGGGAAGGTCAAAAACCATGTGATCATGTGATTGCAACTCCCTGGGATGTTATAATCGTAAGCTGGGCAACACGAATGCCTGGACTGCAATTATGTGACTGCAGGGGTGCTGCAATGGATGTAACTTTGAGGACTGGTTGTATGTCCATTGTTTTTCAGCACTGCTGTTAACTTTAAACGGTCACTAAATGAATGGATGTAAGTCAAGGATTTGTTATATACTATATTTGTTATATACTAAAATACAACACAGAGGCAGTTTGCTGTAGTGGTGGAGTTATTGCCTGGAACAGGAGTGTTCAAACTTGACAGCTTTAAGACTTGTGGACCTCAACTCCCAGAATTCCTCCTCCAGTCATGTTAGCTCATGTTAGTTCCTCCTCCAGTCATGTTAGCTGGAGTTGAAGTCCACAAGTCTTAAACTTGTCAAGTTTGAAGTCCCTTGCACTAGAAACGTGGAGACTCTGTGTTAGTTCTGCCTTAGGCACAAAACCAGCTGGGTGACTTTAGGCCAGCCACTTTCCCTTAGCTCTAGGAAGGACGCAATGGCAAACCATGTCTGAAAAACTTTGCCAAGAAAACTGCAGAGACTTGCTCCGCCAATTGCCAAAGACAATACTGATTCCAAGGCACCCACAAAATACATACAGAACACCAATAAAATATTATGAAAAAAACATTCTAAACAAAATGACAGAGAGCAAGTTTCTCAGGAAAGACTTGTGACAGATCCCATACAGATATGTTACATGTGTGATTAAGAGACTTGGACTCTCTTTCCATTTACAGTAGTAGAAACATTAGCTAAAATCGTTTTATCAGCTTTGGACTGAATAAGATCCATTTTGTCTCAAATAAGGCTTTTATCTCCTGGACATATGGGAGTGTAATTTGAGGTATTGGAAGGTGTTTACGGCATGCAGACATCCTTCTGGATCTATTTTAGTATAAAACAATCTTGATTTCCCCATGACGGGGCTTCCAAAACTTGGAAGTTTGTTTTATTTAATTAAACTTAAATTAGGTTTAAATGCCTGTTTTTCATAAAAGAAAATTCATATTTACCTTGTAATGTAGTGTCGACACTCTAAACAGCAACCGGGCTTCGTGGAAGAAAGTGATTTTTTTTAAAAAAAAAATTTTTGGTACTACCTGGACGGCTGATAAAGAAATGCAATGAAGAATAAGGGGCGGGGCTTTTCATTTGCATGTTTCCGCCTCCGTTCCCATTTCCGATTCGTCTTTGCCTTGGAGAGGCGTGCTTAGAGCCTTGCAACGCCTGTCTCCCGCCTGTCTCCCGAACGCCATTGGTCCAACGGCATCCGTCGTCATCGTGCCCGCCCCTCCGATAAAATGTCAATGACATTCTGGAACGCTCGGACGCCGATTAATGTTGTGATTGGCGGAGCGGAGGCTTCTTTAATGTATTCGTAATCGGGATCCTGTTGCTCTTTCCAATCGTTCCGGGCCCGCCCTGGAAACACCTGCTACCGCTCCGAAGCAGGACAGCCGGAGTGCTTCAGGCTAGTGCTAGCGAGTCCCTCGAAGTTAACTTGCTTCCTAAGACTTTGCATCCTTTCCAGGAACTCGGAACGCTTTCGATTCCTGCTGAGCTTCTTGGGACTTTTGAGCCATCGAAGGAGAAACATGGACAACGGGGGAGGGAACGAACCGCGGCTCTTGCCTCGATTGTGCTGCCCAGAAAAGGGGCCGAACGGTTACGGCTTCCATCTACACGGGGAGAAGAGCAAAACGGGCCAGTTCATCCGCTTGGTGGAGCCCGATTCCCCGGCCGAAACGTCCGGCCTGAAGGCTGGGGACCGCTTGATAGAAGTGAACGGAGACAACGTCGAGAAGGAAAGTCACCAGCAAGTAGTCAACCGCATCCGAAACTCGCCCGGGTCGGTGCGCTTGCTGGTGGTAGACTCGGAGACCGACCAGCATCTGCAGAAGCTGGGCCTCCCATGCCGCGAAGAATTCGTCCGTGGGCTGCCGGCGAAAGGCGAGGAGGCGAGGAGTGGCGAGCAGGAGGCTGCCCAGCAGGACCAGGAGAACGAAATGAAAGCGGACCATGCAGAGGAAAACCATAAAAACTTGGTAAAAAAAAAAAGTAAAACTAAGTCTCGTTCGCGCGGGGGAGAGACGGGAGGTTACCGATGCAGGAGGTCGAAGGGTCGGTCTGAAAACGCGAAAGGCAGAAATTCAACAGGCCAGGACTTCTCATCCCTGAATCGGTCAGGGCTCCCCGTGAGGTTTTTCCGAACTTGGCACTGCGGTGGTCGGCGGAACTACCGTACACCCCGCTGAATTTCTGCCAATCATTCTATGCAAAAAAAAAAAAAAGGCACAAAATCTCTGTTGGATGGTGGGGTGTTGTGTGTGGAATAAAGGAAAACTAGGCTAATTATACAATGAACTGGGTTGGGTGAGGATTACTCACGGGAAGAACCAGGGAAGCGCGTTAACAAAGTTGGTGTGTGTTTGTGTGTTTCCAAGCAGATCCGGCATGACAAGCAGATGCGCCTAGAAGTAGGCAGGAGCTCATGAAAAGTTTTTCGCAAGTTTGTCGATTAAATGGCAAAAACCAGTCCCAACCCCTTCTGGATCCGTAAAATCCCCTTGCGGCGATATATAGAGAAGGTGGTTTCTGTTGTTATCGACAAAACTTGCGTTACTCTTCAGAAAGCAAAGAGTAGCCATGTTGACTAGAGAGGGGGGGAGGAGGAGGACGCGGAGGGAGAGAAAGCCAAGGGAAACAAGGTCTGTTGTGTCCCTTCTTCCCACCGCCACCCCGATCCGGGTTATCTTTTCCTTTTTTTTTTAAGCTGTGGGTGGCTTCCGCCGGGTGTGTGTCCTGCTGGCAGCGCCACGGTTGCGTAGCGCTGCCCTTGCCTCCGAGCTTGCGGAGAAGCTTTGAGGGAAGACTTCGGATGAAAAAAAAAATGTAGGAGAGGCTCTGCAATGTGAGCCCTGCCAATCTCGGGTGTCTGCTGCGTTCTCGGACTTCAGAGATACCCCCGTGGGAAGAGAACCGGGCATTCCTGTGTTCCGGCGGCCCAAATCGAGTTCGGGGTGTTCCTTTCAAGCTCGGCGAGGAGGGGGCGTTGTCAAGGTCTCCCAGTGTTAGATCAGCGAAGCGGAAAGAACGTTCGAAGAATTTGGGCTTCGCTACTTGATCGCCTCAGTTTCCCCCTGTACCTGATTTAAGAGATTAAGTGGTGCCTGGTACTCTTTGTAACAACTCCGCCTCCCCTATAATTTTGTTTTTAAATGGTACACATCAAAGCTGAAATCCTCTTGAGCCAGCCTTCTTCGATCTGCTTCATTCCAGATGTGCTAAAGTTACATTTGGGGATTGTTGCTCCAAATTCGAGCCTGCGTTATTAAAAAGGCTCTTTCCCAGGAGATATTAGAACAAGTGGGGTGTTGCCTTCCACTTAAATCACGGTGCTGTGCATTACTGTGCAAATGTAGTTAGGTCACCTTATTTTACTTCATTATGTCATTGCATTCTATCAAAAAGTAAAGGTGTTTTTGTGTGATAAATGGGACTGTCACCTTAGTTTCACGTATGTTAATTTCTTTCCTCCCTTGCTGTTTTGCTAAATCAAAAGATGAATTCATTATTTAAAAAAAGCTTTATAAATAATTAGCACCTTCCTGCACACTTCTTAAACTCTGGAAGGCATAGAATAAATCAACTCAAGTACTTACTGCTTATTGAGCTACCATAACCTGGTATTAAATGTTTAGGGAATTTTTAATTGTCTTATTGAAACTGGCCCCATCTTGAACCCTGCAGGGCACAGAGAACTTCGAAGTTTTAAAAGCAGAGGGGTAGGAAAAAAGAAACCCAGTTATCTGAACAAGAGGCTGGAATTATTGCTTCCTGAAACTGAATCTTGTTTTCCTCCCCATTTTTTAAACATAAACCTATTCAAGTTTTTTTTTTCATTTCTCTAGATAATTTAGTGAGCTCAGATCTTTTCTGCTACTTTTATACCTTTTGGATTGATTTATAGAGAATTATATCTGTTCCACTGATCTGTTCCACTGATCTGTTCCACTGGTAGATTTAATTTCAAAATATGCTGGACCAAGTATTGCTGGTCATGACCCACTTATGTGAACTCCAGGAAGAAGATGGCCTGGTCAACTTGCTGAAACTTGAAGCTAAGCTGATTTTGGGGAGAAGGTTCAACAAATGGGTGCTGTAACCAAAAAGGCCCTGTTTGGTATATCCATTAGCTTAGCCTCTTGTAAGAATAAACCATACATTATATCTTTAGGAGATCATACTTTAGGGACCAACATGCTCATTCAACTATTGAGGCTTTACAAGTTTTTTTAAACTGATACGTAACATGGATTAATATAAATAATAAGGTTTTCTCTACAGCCTCCAAATATATAAGAAAGAAGATAATGGTAAAACAGTTCTTTTACTTTAAAATCCTATCAAAATAATTTTGACTGAGAAGCATTTCTCTATCTTGGAACTCTAAAATGTTGCTCCCCCACCCCACCCCCCAGGTTCCTTTCAGAATATAAGACACACATTAGTTTTAGGGGACCAAAACAAGAAAAAAAAATCTTGGTGATTCACTTGCTTTCATTCATGCTNNNGCATTTTCAGCCTCCTATACTCAACATTCAGAGTATAAGACGCACCCAGATTTTCACCCTATTTTAGGGAGGAAAAAGGTGCGTCTTATACTCTGAAAAATACGGTATGTCTGCTTATAGATTTGTACTGGTGCATTTTGTGACATTCCCCTGTTAAGGATGAACTTTTGAGGGAGAGATGAGGGGCTTCAGTCTTTTGATGTATGAACCTTTGTTGAGATAGTTCCCAAAACAAATGTAGAAATGGACCGAATGCACTAAATTGAGTTTTAAAAACTGAAGCAATCAAAGAAAGGTCGCCGATAAAACCAGCAATATTGGACCATTGTCAGGTCAATAGTAACTCCCTTTATATTCCAGGACTTTGCTTTTGTGCTGCTTTCTGTTTCTGATTTTGCTTGAAAGGAGACTTGGGAATATGGGTATGAACACTTGCTGAAAAGCTTGTTGCAATGCAGGGGAATATGCATGTGATCCTAGATGTGTGAAATCAGGATTAGGATATTTGGAGTCCTGGATGTGAGTAAACCGACCAAAAGGCAGGCCCTTTGGAGCTCTGGCCAACACTGAGAATGTGTTTACTATTAAGCATTGATCAAACTGGACCTAGAGCAATACATGATCAGCAACAACCTTCTGTGAAATAGAGAAGTAATTTGCCTAAAAAAAAAAATAAGGGAAAGCTGTACATATAGGGGATGTAGAAAAGAGTGAAGTACAGGCTTCCCACGAACAAATCAAGTGATTGCGATAAGTGCTGTAATAAAAAGCTTGATTAGATTAGTTTAAGTCATAAATGCCTGCTATGGGGCGGGGGAATACCTGACGTTGACTGGATTCATATTTGTGGAGAAATGGATAAAGGCCATCAGGGGCATTCGAAATGTACAGCTGTAGGACACAGTTAGAAAGGACACAATTTGGACTTGAGTCAGCTTTGCTGGAATGTTTCCTACAGGTGAGCAGTCTGGTACTTGTTAAATACTTTGGACCACAGCTGCCACAATCCTTACTAGGCATCATCTTGCCTATACTCCTGTCCAAAAGGTTGGGGAAGGGAACAGGTTTGGCATTAACTGAAGGGATCCCAGTCATCCAGAACAACAGTTCTCAAATTGCAAATTTGGACCTATCACTGAACCTCAGCGTTATCCGAGTTGGCTTATAAACATTCCTGCTTCTTCATTCTTGATTTCAGTTTAACATAAATCTTTAGCTACATTCCCTCCCATTCTTCATTCTTGGCTGCAGCATAAATTCACTGATTGATTATGGGCAGTAACATACCGGTAGGTAGATTTTATCCAGGGATGGATTTTCTAGTTCTATTAGTGCCAATATCAGCTCCAGTCGCAAACATATAACTGTATGCCTGTTCAATGTGAAGACCATATCTAAGTTTAATTGATATTTTGAGATTTAAAAAGTTTAGATGACTTCAAATCAGTTTAGGTGATATGGACATTTGAGTGCATTTGAGAAACCTCTCTCCCCACACACACACTTTGGAAATCCAAATGAAACTGACCTGATTTGACATCTTGATTTGAATGTCCAGATCGAATTAAACTGGTTTTTCCAAATTAGATTGGCATTCAAATAGCAGATTTCCTGATTTGAATAGACACAAGAGATAGTGAGAGTACACAGTGAGATGAAAAGCTGCAGTGGCATGGAAAGCTGATGAGGAATTGGGGGAAGATACAGATGCAGAATTCAGAACTTTTATCCCTCTAAATATTGTAGTAAGAATAGCCAAAGCAGAGGCTGTTTAATTAGAGCACCAAATCTTATAGACTCCAAAAAAATCTTAAAAAATATCCTTAGTAAGATACTGTTTATAACCATGATGGCGAACCTATGGCATGCGTGCTCAAAGTGGCACACATGGCTATGTCGGCTGGCACACAAGCTGTCACCCAACCAGCTCCACTGTGCATCTGCGCACTTCTCCCCACCTCCCACACATGTGTGCACGATGCCGGGGTTTCTAGGCCCAAAAAAACAGCTGAGGCACAGCAGAAGCGAAAAACAGCTGATCAGCGCTGCCATGCCAATCAGCTGAGCTTCAAATGCCCGAACTGGTTGTTAAATTTAGCTGCCGGTTCAGGTGAAGAGCTGTTTTTTGGGCCTAGAAACCCTGGCTTCACACGCACATGCATTGGGGGGGGGTGTACATCTGCACGGGGGGAGTCATGCATGCATTGCATTATGATTGCGGGCACGCGGGGGTGCGCACCGGGGCGAAATCTTTTTGAGTTGATTACTGCTTCTTTGGGCTTGATAGGTTAGAATAGAAACCATATGCAAATCGTTGGAAGCAGATAGTCAAATCTGCCTTAGTGAAGGGTTACTCCTGGGGCGGGGGGCAAAGGGAAAGGATGCTGGCCATTTCCAACAAGCAGGGGTCCTTGATTGTTTGGAGCTGCTAGGCATCTGGAATTTTGAAAGTGTTTTATGGGCATTCTCACAAAATGGCTGCTAGGGAGGGGATGAGCTAGCCCACAAACACCCATTTATGAGAAGGTTTCAGGAAAGCAAATGTGGTGCATTTATTCCCTGCAACATTTTTGACACCCCACCCCCCCAGAATTACTAAATTACTGCCTCATTTTCTCTTTTGAGCATGCCAGTTTGTTTTCAATAAAGCAATGTCCTGCAGCTACTCATCATTTTTATTTTCTAAGAAGGCTTCTGCAGGGCCCAGAGAGCACGCTGGGAGCTGTCAGCTTCCCATTTTTATTCCCATTTGAAAGAGAAGATCGATGAAGCGGGCAGGAATTTACTACTCTTTCTGCTCCTTCAATGCTATTATGGGACAAAGTAAAACTAATTACTCCCATTTGCCTGTAAACAGGTAGTTCTGTTTACATGCCACAGTCCTTCTGAGAATTTTTGCTTTCTGTTGGATGTCTCTCAAGTGTCCAGGATTAACTTTGCAAAAGAGAGCTTCACGCAGATTCAGAATCCTACATTTCCTGGGAAAGTCTGCTTCCCAAGAGGGGATCATGATAAGCTCCATATTCTTAACCTGGGTCACACAATTATTGGGCTAGGTCAGTTGTATGTAATATAAATTCCATGGATATGCAGCTTTGTTATGCAATACCCGAAGAAAATTGCCCATGTACCATGTAGGGTTTTGAAAGCGGATCTATGAGAGGTAGCTAAATAGTTTACTAAATTCTTTTGTAGACTGACTGAAGAATAGAGATACAGTAGAATGTCAATCAAGCTTTTCCTGGGATGTAAATGATTTTATAATACCGATACTTGTTTTGCTGCTGGCAAAGATAGCTGCTTGTCTAAGTTTTAAGAAATCCACTTTTTTCTGCTTATTTCTCTTCCTCTCATGGACCCCCCATTTATACAATATACCTCTCATCTGGTTGACCAGCGAGTATTAATTTGCACTGATCCAATGTCAAGGTCTCTTATAACATTGGAAGTTGATAAGAGAAGAAAGATATGTGAGCATTTTTAGCTTTTTCGTGTAGTGTGAACATATTTCCAATGGGTGTGTTATTGAGACTCACCCTGAATTTCACTTATAATTAATAAATACATAATTTAAATAAAAATGGCATACGCTGAGTGCATACATTGAGCTCTGTCAGCAACAGCCTTTCTTGTACTTTGGGTATGCTCTAGATATGTGGACCTCAATTCTCAGAATTCTCAACAATAACTTTGCTAACTGAGGAATTCTGGAAATTCAGATCCACACATGTATAGGTCATCCAAGTTGGGAATAGTTGTATAAACCATGATTTCCAAACCACAAAGCCTGGCTTCATACAACATGCTGAACTCAGATCAAAGAAACCCACATTAAGGCTTATTAAACTATAAAGCATGCCATTGTTTATTCAGAAATGTGTGTGAAACTGAGCATCGCTGGAAATTGATGTATGCTATCCAATACTAGTTTTCATCAAATGCCTTAGTCACCAATGGTCAGTATTTGGGATGGTGAAAGTCCCAGAAGTCATCTTAATCTAGCACAGAGTTTCTCAACTTCAGCAACTTTAAGATGCATGGACTTCAGTTCCCAGAATTCCATAGCCAGCCAGTCCACCCATTTTAAAGTTGCTGAGGTTGAAAAACACTGATCTAGCTCACACCTAATCCTTACCGTATGCCTTTCCATCTTTCCTATTTTGGCAACATGTTAGTATGGCTTGCATAAGAGTAAGCATATTGTTTATACTTGAAGGAGTTCCACTGCCATTTCTCATTATTCATGATAGTCTTCTCTTTATGAATAATTCTTCTTCAAAGATTTAAAAAAGACTTAAAAACAATGGAAATGTAGAAGAGAAAAGAGGGTAAAAGAAAAAGTGAAGAATAACAAGAAACACTAAAAATAAATGCCTGTCAGTTATTTCTCATTTTCTTGGCAGCAGTTCTGGTTCCATATTCTGGTTTCATCTGAATGTTAATTTTTAAAACTCTCTGTACCATCATATCTGTTAGCATCCAGAATCTTTTCACTTTTTTTATTTTTTTACAAATACACCATACATGATAAAATGTTCCTTCAGTTTCACATTTCTGACAGTGATTAGAAATACCACAGTACTTTCAGACAATTTCTCTGGTGTTAGATAGCAATGGTATATCATTTTTTAAAATATTTTTTTTTTAAACAGTAAGACAACGTGAATTTCAGATCACTTAACCACATTTTCTCCAAATGATTCATTAGAATGTTATATAAATCAGATTTTTTTGAACTTACCATGATTTCAAATTTTGGTTTAAGTTAGCCAGAAATGGGGGCTGTTCAGGGTTATTCAGAGGTACAGTACTTGGCTTAGTGAAATTATAAAGTATGGTTAAAGGGCTACATTTAATAGAGGCAAGATGGCGACACGCACTGTTCTGTTTATATATTGTATTCTCATGGGACATACATGGCTGTATGTCTCATGAGAATACAACCATGGTCAAGTAAGGTGTCCGCTAAATCCTTCTAAAGTGCACAAATACATCTAATTGCTAACTAACAGAAGAATGTTAATGTTTATTTGCTCAGGAATTTTAAATATGTGACCGCAAATGTCCATTTATCTAAATATTTAAACAGGGACTCCAGCAAGATTTGCAGATTCTTCTAACTAAAAAAATTTGGGAAAGGAAATAAGGGAAAATGGGGAGGACTCCTTTACTTCCTGTTCATAGTTGTAATGGGCAGAAGGAATTGCCTTGAGGAACATGAGGAAGAGCCTCACCAAGACAACACTCAGACAAAGGAAATCTGAGCCCAGGGCAGAAATGTAACTTAAGAAAGTGAAGGGTCTTTGGTGTTCTCTAAACTTGGTTGTTTCCTTGCAGATATTTCATTACCCAAAGTAGGTAACCCCAATCAAGAAACTACCAAGTAAGCCAATAGTAAACAGCCCAACCAAAGAACCTCTAAGACTACCCCCTTCTTCCAACACTGACAGAGCAACCTGAGAGCAAACTCCACTCCTTACTAGCACCGATGATGTTACCTAGTTTGGATAATGAAATGTCTGCAAGGAAAAAATCAAGCTCAGAGAGTATCAAAAACCTCTCATTTCAAGCCTGAGCTACAAATATTAATCTTTGTTGGTTCTTAAGAAATTGTCTCACACTTAATCCTCCGGAGTTCTTGTGAAGACAAAGGGAGGAAGGGGGTGGGGCAAGTATATTCAATCTTGAAAGATTATGTTATTGTAACTGTAATAATAAAAAGCAGTTTTAGCATTCATATCTTTGTTTTCCTAGTCTGGTGTACCTTGAGGGATTGACGATAATAATATTTAAATGAATACATTTGGTGAGTCAGTACAATTTAAAAAAAAAAGTTGGCCTGTCTGCTATAGAATTCTCTACGTTGACGGACAGCAGCAATGTTGGGTTTCAGGCATAACCTTTCTAGTCTTACTTGGATAACTGTACATTATGTTATAATCCATGAGTTGAAACAATAAATGATGTTGCTATTTATTTGTTTTTATTAATTGAGGAAAAATACAAAACAAAACCCGATAACACATTTGATTCATATTCTAGGGATTACCCAAATAATATCATGGAGCTATAACATATGCCCATTTAAAAAAAAATCTACCAGTTTTTCTTACAAATTTGTAATTGTTATTTATTTTTATTTTATTTATTTATTTGATTTATACCCTGCCTCTCTTCCCCAGTCAAGGGGAACTTGAGGTGGCTTACAACAGAGTTAAAACATACAATATATATTTAAAAACCATTTACAATCCAAAAAAATCAATAATACAATCACACAACATTCATTCATCCAGGGGGGCATCACTTCCACACCTGCTGATAGAGCCAGGTCTTAACGGCCCTGCAGAAGGCCAATAGACTAGGAATGGTTCAGATCTCCACAGGTAGCGATTCCAAAGGGTCGGTGCTGCCACAGAGAAGGCCTTTGACCAGGGACCCGCGAGCCGACATTGTTTAGCTGATGGGACCCGCAATAGGCCAACTCTGTGGAATCTAACTGGGCGCTGGGAGCAATGAGGTGGCAGAAGGCGATCTTGAAGGTACCCTGCTCCTAAGCCATGAAGGGCTTTAAAAGTTGTCACTAGCACCTTAAATTGCACCTGGAAAACTATTGGAAGCCAGTTATAGTTGTTATACACAACTATAATATTTAGCTGTAAAAATCTATTTAACTTGTTTTGTCGCTCCACCAAATACAAGATGCCTTTGTAGATATTCATGATGTATCTATTACGATCATTTGATCTCTATGTTTTATACTTCTTTCCCAATTCTTTTGCTTTGTTCTGCTGTCTTGATAATTGCCACTTCTATAAAAACTGCTCTTTTCAAGTATTGCTGTAAGGAGTGTGTTGTGTTGCAGATAGTGATCATTTTGTATATGCAAAACTCCCATAAAATGTTAACATGATTTTTTTCAATTTTTCTCAGTTTTGTGATCGCATCACATTCAGGAAACTTGGAAATTATATTTTTCCACCAATGCCAGTAGAAAAATTATAGTTGGTCAGATGTTTAGACTGGATTTGATATGTTTATTATTACTATTATACCTGAGCTTGATTGAACCTGGCATCATTTAAGTGCACAGCATATGAGACCTGTCCCTTCACAAACTCATGCTCTTCATGAGCTGGTCCTATTATTAGATTGGATAAAACAGGTTCTATAGGGTGGGAGCATAAGCAAAGTGCCTTTTCCCCTTTGGGACCAGTGGAGAGTAGAGCTACATGAGGATTAATTTCCCTGCCAGTCTGAATAGCATTGTGAAGATTCTCTTGACCCATTGCCTTGAACTAATAGGCCCAACTAATGATAACTTTTGGGACTGAATGTCATCATCAGATTTCTTTAAATGGTGCTTTTCTGAATGAACCATCAGTTAAATCTTGAGATTTAAAGCTTACTCTTTAAAGAAGGGATTCTATTTGCTACAAGGGATAAGGGAAACAATGTGTTTCTTCTGAATACAAATTTGTAATAATTCTCACACTTAACAATTCTTTGTCAAAAAAAAGAAGAAGCTGGAATGATGTAGAAGTTGTCCTTCTTAAATTAATTTGATTTAAAGTGACTCCAATCTGGCTAAAATTGTTTACCCAGCTGAGAGTGCCACGTAGCCAGCTTTCCAAGCAGATCAGGGATCTTGTGTTGAGATACCTAATAGAGGTAGTGTAATACTTCAGCTAAGCCTTGAAACCTTTTAATGAAATACTAATTTGACTTTGAAGCCAGAGAAATTGTTTTTTCTCCTCCTGCTCAGCTTGTAGAAAACATATGTTTGAAGCAGCGATGCCTTATCATTGGAATTCGGGAGGAATTTTATTTACAAGAATAAGGATTGGTTTGAAATATCTCCACAAACATTTCCTGGAACGAAAGGGAAGGAATCTACCTTCAAGTCGTGCCCTTCATCTTGTTAATATGCTTCTGCTAAAGGTCTCTGTGACAAATTGGTAAACTATTTATCTAAAACTAGATTCCTTTCCTGATTCTGCATCTCAGGCCATTGTCCTGTACTGTACCTTTGAGGTGCTAATCTATTGTCCTTGGTGTCAAAGATTTGTCTCTCCAAGTAGTAACCACTCCAAATATCTAAAACAATCTGTTCAAACAGCGGCACCAATTAATGAGAAACAACAGCTGGTCTGTCTTTTTCTTGATGTCCTTAAATAGCTGAATACCAGTTTTCAAATACTAGATAGAACGGGTTGGCACAAGTAGACTGAAAAGATAGGATAAAAAATGGAGTGTAATGATTACCTGTTTTGTATAAGTGAGTCCCAAACTGTAAAATAAGATGTCATGCGAATATAAAATGAGAGAAAAAAATATTGAGAAAGGGAGGTATGGGTGTAATTCTGACTCCCTAGGAATCTATCTGGTCTTCCCCAACCAATACAGAAAGTTTAGGCTTACATTAAAAGACCATTTAAAATATAAATCAGCTTGATCTTATGCACTTAAATTGGCATTCACCCATTGGGTGTGTTATCTATCTATATATAAAATTGTATCTGTGTGTGTATGTGTGTGTTTGACCGACGGCTCGACCAATTTCAGCCAAACTTGGTACACAGATGACTTGCCCTCTGGGAACAAACACTGTGGGAGTAAGATACCCCTAACACCCCTGAGGGGGTCTGTGTGCCTTAAAAACAGTGGAGAAGCCATGATGATGGCTTCACAGTACTCCACAAGGGGGCTCCCTTCAACTTACACTGCTGCGTGAGGCCCATAGAGCTATTACATCTAGAGCTTCACAGACAGTACAACAGTGTGAGGCCCGACTAAAAGAATAAGAGCCATAGAACTACTACATATACCGGTAGTGCTTGACAGACAGTACAACAGCATGAGTCCCGAGTACAGGATTTTCCTATCTAATACAGCATTGGGATAAATAAATACCCAGGCGATGCCCGGTTATCGGCTAGTCAGTCATAAACCAGATCTGCAAAGCTAATAAATAACTCTGCAAACTGAACTTTCATTTGTGATCTTAATACTCCTAATTCCCAAGAGGCAGATCTGTCATGTCATTCTCTTTCTCCTCTCTCTGATCCTTATAACTCTCTTACCAGATAAGCAGAGAAATAGTGTCTGAATTCAGATATTGATCCGAACCATACAGCATGGCTTACAGGTTACAATGACCTGGATCACATATCACACTAACATGGAACCAAAGCAAAGTGTCTGATGACATAGCATGAAGGTCACAGCCAGTTAGTCTAACCCAGGGGTCTCCAAACTTGGCAACTTTAAGACTTGTGGACTTCAGTTCCCAGAATTCTCCGGCCAGCCATGATGGGGAATTCTGGGAGTTGAAGTCCACCCAGTCTTAAAGTCATCAAGTTTGGAGAGCCCTGCTCTAGCCCATCAACAGCAAACCTCAGGGATGAATGAGCTTTTGGGCCCCTGTGTCCTGTACTTGTTTGATAATTGAATTAGCATCTTGGATTTTTTTTCTCTAGAAAATTCATTCAAGTCATTTGAGTCTATCATTGAGTCTGCCTAGTTATTTGTCTGGCCTTTTCTTTTAGTTGAGATGAAATTTTACAGTAGCTGCATTTCATGTTTTGCAAATGTTTCAAGTCTGTCCCCATTGCTACATTCCTGTAAGTAAGTTGGAAAGCAAACTGGAACAGTAGTTTATTCACAGACAGATAACGTTTGTTAGCTTACTTTGTGTTTATTTTAACATAATTCCCCAAATTAAATGGGGAGCAGGATAAAGAATTGTTATATTTTGTGTGATGATTCCCAAAAGATGTGCTCTTAATTAGTTTGTGAGGGAACAGCTAGTGCAATTGTATAAAGAACAATAATGCAGTTATGTAAGGGAATTATTTCTCAATTTCTTGTGGCAGAGAGTATGGTTTCACTTCAAAGTGATGTCAAACATTCTTCACAAGGGTGGGAATTTGCGCTACTGTCCCCCAAAGCTTTATTATAATGGTTGCTTCAATTATTACATAATTCTTACAAGGCACAGATGCAGCAGAATTCTCCACTTTTGGAGGAAACTCCCCATAAACTTCTGTTTCAGTTCCCGTTCTTGTCCGGTAGATCATAACAGTATCTTAAAATAACTCATTCATACACTAAACAATTAAAGTATGCAGAAAAGTTCCCATGGCAAAAAAGGATATAAAGCATACAGTAAAAAGTGAGGGGGGTGGGGGAGAACAAAGTTGCAGTACTATAAAAATGTAAAAAAAAAATTGAAAGCTTAAATCCCAAGCGTGCCCATGCTGTAGAGGTGAAGAAAATATGCATTGATTATCTGAAGCTTTATCTAGCATAGAATCTATAATCAGTTCTTGCTAGCTGCCTTAGAACATATTTTATGTTACATTCATTGGACATTGATTCCTACCTCTTTGCAAAGAACTCAAATGATTCTTGTTTTTTCCTTTTCTTTCTTATGGTTCAAGGATAAGGACATGAACTGAACCTGGTTCTTTAAAATTTGGCAAATACTTTGAAGTTAGATGTGGTGAAGTGTGACATTAAGTTATGGATAGGTTTCCATTATAAACTGGGCTGGGATTGAAATAGTTTTGGATTAGCCTGTTGTGTACAGCCGTTGTGATTTGTAAAACAAAGTTTATGGTCTGTTGTTGTTTTAGGGATCCAACTAATTGATAATTGTGGAGTCCTTGATGCTTTGAGTTGGTTGTTTGCTTGCAGACATTTCATTACCCAACTAGTCAATATTATTGGTGCCAACTAGTAAATTTAGGGTCTGTTCCTGTTTGGTCTAGTTAAGTAGTTAAGGCATCAGGCTAGAAAATAGGAGACTGTCAGTTCGCATCCCATCTTAGCCATGAAAGCCAGCTGGGTGACTTTGACCAGTCACTTACTCTCAGCCCAATTCACAACACTGGGTTGTTGTTGTGGGAAAAATAGGAGAAAGAAGGTGTGTTGGATATGTTCACTGCCTTGAGTTATTTGTAAAAACACACATACACACATAGAGTAGCTTGCCCTTTTGGGGAAGGTATAGTTTTCTCCTTGGTAGTTCCTTGAGTAAAGTGTTGTTTTTCCGCTTGATTGTTTGCCTGGTGTTAATCCCTGCTTAATGGGGTGTTGGCTGCTGGAGGGGATGTGTTGTGGTCTTTTTGTTTCCTTCTTCGCCTTTTTATTTTCTGTTTTGAATTGAGTATAAATATGGTTTGTTTCTGTGTGTCTTTTGATGGCTGATTTGTCGAAATGCCAAGGAATTTCAGAATTTCTTAGTGTTTGGGGATTTAGCTTGGAGTCAGTTTGGTGTAGTAGTTAAGACATCTGCCTAAGAACTGGGAGATTGTAAATGTTAGTTCCATGTTAGGCATAAAGCCAGGGTGCTGACCTTGGGCCAGTCACTTTCTCTCAGCCCTAGGAAGGAGGCAATACCGTGTTTCCCCGAAAATAAGACCCTGCCACCCAAAAAGGCACCCGGTCTTATTTTCGGGGGAAGTCATCCACTGACTAACCTATGAGTTAGTGGCATGTGTACGTTGGGTGGATGTGTA
Source organism: Boaedon fuliginosus (assembly GCA_027560395.1). Taxonomy (NCBI): domain Eukaryota; kingdom Metazoa; phylum Chordata; class Lepidosauria; order Squamata; family Lamprophiidae; genus Boaedon; species Boaedon fuliginosus. The sequence goes on along the minus strand of JANHGC010003723.1, from coordinate 100,160 downwards.
AAAATCAAGCTAGGTCTTACTTTCAGGGGAGGTCGTATTTTCAGGGAAACAGGGTAGCAAACCACTTCTGAAAAACCTTGCCAAGAAAACTGCAGGGACATGTCCAGGCAGTCTCCGATAACTGGATACGATTGAAAGAAAGGGGGGGGGGGATGATGTTCAGTTTCCCAGTTGAAGCTATGGGTGGTTAACTTTTGGTTGGATCTATGAAGTGATATATCAGGCTCGTGTGTTTTGTGGCATCTATAGAAGTATGGGACGGCAGTCTCCACAGCTTTTGATGTGGCATTGTTCTTCTTTTGTGATTTAACCTTTCTTGCTTGAGGTCATTGGAGATTCTCCTGATCAGGTTGTCCAGTTTCTGTATTGAGTTGGTATTTACAGGGAGGTAGGTTTCTTTGTCCTTCAGCAATTATTTGGCTCTTTGTATGTCTTGTCTCTCGTCCATGGTAATTGTGGTTTGATGTTTACCTGCTGAAAAGAGATGGTGATGGCTTGGTCCTTCTTTATGTTTTGAGGGATTCTCTTTCCTCAGCTTTGGGTTGGTTCTGCTTCTGTCTTCTTCTCGTCTGTGGGATGATTGCCTGCCTTATGTTTTCTTGCATCTTTATGGTGTGTCCTTATGATTTCAAATGCTGCTTCTAAGGCTGCAAAGAATTCTAATTGATTCGCACTGTCTATATTATAATTGAAGTCTTTCTGGAGGATATGTTTTGTGGTAGATGGATGGAGTGTTGACTACTCATTTGGGTTTAGCTTGAGCAGCTTGGTTTGGAGTTTCGTTTTCCTTTTTTCAGCTTGTCTTAGAGAGATATATAGTCTTGATGGTAGCTGTTAGTGTTTTTGTGTGTTCTAGGGTTATGATTTGTTCCAGTCACTCCCTCCGATTATGTGCCGTGTACTGGTATTTCTCTAGCCTGAGGTGAGCTTCCATAATTACTATCCATATCATTTTAGCTGGTTTTGGTGTTTATTTAATACACATCATTTTTGACTGCTTTGGTATTTAATAAATGATTAATAAACCATTGGTGTTAACAAAATAAACAAGCTATAGCTTGGTGGGTATGTGGATTCACTTTTCATATAGATAGCAGCCACCTTATCCCAAAAATATGTTGCCTAAGCATAAGGGGGTTTCTTTAGGGCAGTGATAGGAAAGAGTAAATGGATTTTGCTTTCATAGCTGCTGAGTCATCACTTCTCCCCACTAGTGACTTGTCTCTAGGTCTGTTAATCGTTCTCAAACATTTATGGCTCCTTCCCTTTGTCCATCCTGACCTCATCATTAGGAGTGGCAGCCACAGTTCATGGTGGAAGACTTCGATGCTTAGCAGGGCAGAGAGATAGCAGAGTGAAAAAGAGAAGTGAAGTTCTGTTCTATATAATGGAGAGATAACCAGTTCCCCTTATCTTTGGCTGTGGGGATAGAGACTTCTGGGAATTATGTTATGATATATGTGATTACTGGTCCTTCACTGGGTAGGATGTTAGAATACGGCTAGGAAAACCCAGCTTAAAATCCATTCTTAGCCATGCAGTTTGGGGAGTAATCTTATGTTAAGATGGCAGTTTTCAAGAACCCATTTTCATCATATTGTTTTTAGGATAATTAGCCCTATTTAGTGTCATGAAGAATTCATCACTTGAGGAATGATGAGCAACAAGCCATTTTTCCCTTACAGCTTTTAGATCCTTATTCTGAAAGGAATAAGGACTGGCTTTATATCCTCTCTGTTATGGCCAAGTAACACTAAGGGACATCGTTAACGACTTGAGAACGATCTCATGTCATGTCTATGAAGAGTCTCAATCATCCAGGTCATAGTTTTCGCAAAGGTGCTTTTCAAAAGGCAACTGGATTTCTTTAGTTTTTTTTTTTCCCTTGAAAATGTTTCGTTTCTCACCTGAACTGAAGAAGCTTCTTGGAAGAGAAGCAGAACATTTTCAAGAAAAAAAAATACCTAAGAAAGTCCAGTTGCCTTTTGAAAAGCACTTTTGGGGCGATCTAATGCCATGTTAGTCATGCCACTCAGGATTGGATCGCAATCAGTACAGCATAATTGCATGCAATGGGGAGTTTTGATTCAGACATCTGTTGGAATTCTATAGATTTCTAACCCAGGTGGGAGCACATGTGAAGGTGCTTTGCTCCGATAATTGCACCACTTCCACAGACCACTGGCTGTTTTCTGACATCACGGTGTGCAACCTAAAGAGCAGAGGCACTACTCTCTGTTCCTTGCACGCTGAAATGTAAGAAATAAATTGCCCACAGAGGGTCGTTGTGGAGATCGGACTAATAGGAGGTGTCTTCATCCAGCACATCTAAAAGTTGGGCTCGGTTTCAGAGCTTTTCAGAGGGAAGGGCACGATAAAAATGGAACAAAGAAAAAAATGGGAGGGTGTTGAGAATAGTTTCTTGACAAAGCAGGACATAATTCTTCAGTTATGTAACGTTGCACCCCTTGTCCTGCTTACATCAGCCAACTCTTTTTTTTTTAAATCATGTTTATCCTACCTTTCATTCAGGAGATCAAGACAACATTAGAGCTCCCTTCCATTGTTCCTCTCATTAATAACTCTATGAGTTAGGCTGGGCTGAGTGTCTGCTGCAGTTACTCCATGAGTTTTTGTGGCTATGGGGAGACTGGAACCTGTGCTACCCTGCTTCTCACCCAGCATCTTTACTGTGAGCGTTTCTTTTCCATAGAATACGTTTCCTAGGTTTCAATCTTACATGACTTTGTCTAATAAAGGAGAATATTTGTAGCTCAGGGTTGAAATGAGGGGTCCTTGGTGCTTTCTGAGCTTGCAGAGGTTTCATTACCCTAACTAGGTAACAAAATCAGTGCCAGTAAGATGTACTGTTTGCTGTCACTTGCCTGTTTGTGTCTAAGAGAGCAGTGCAATTACAGAACCAGAAAACATCGGGGGGTTTCCCTTTCTTGGTGATTGTATCATCAAAATCACATTTCTTGTACTTGTTGGCTTTGGTGATGCTGGGGCACTAAGCAGTGTTAAGTTGCATAACTCCGTTGAACACCCATGATATTCAAACTTCCATCATGTGGGATTTTAACAAGTAAAGTATTCTGTATCTTGTCGGTAACCAGCACTGAAAGCGTGTAACAACTTAATCGGGGCAATCTATGGACTATGCCAAATTCCCTCAAAAATCTGCCATTGGAGCAAACTCAAGATGTCAGGAGAACAGATGACGTTGCCCGAGATCTTGCTGATAAATAAACTTCAGGATGTGGCTTCTCCTGCTGGAATGGCAATCCTCTTTCTCTCCAGCTAGCAGCACAGCTTCCTCCAAGGACTATTAAGGGAGATAATGCTAATTAGGCTTAAGATACAAATCCTTATCAACAGGTGGTTAATGATGTCCTTGTCCTTTGCTACACCTTTTATTGCAGCTGAGGAACAAAGGTCCCTCCTCCACCCAAGGTGGTGGTGCCAAAGGGTCAAGAATGGTTAGGCAGAGGGTTAAAAAGTAGCAGCGGCTATAGACAAGGAACAGCTGAATCTGCACAATGTTCTCCCAGGAACCAGGTTAATAGTTTCACTGTTAAATCATTCCCAAGGCAATTGCTGGAAGATGAACTTTCCCCCGTTCCACTTCCTGCTCTCACAGCAGAAATCTTAGGAAAGTAGATGGTTCACCTTTCAAGAAGGATGAGGGAATTGGCTCTGGTTCTCTAGATGTTACAGTGCTGGTAGAAACCAAAGCATTCTAACTCCATGTAGAATCGAATTGGACTGGATTGAATTGGATCTTTTCCATCAGGATCCAGTCAAAGCCCAGAAGGAAAGAGGGAGGCTTGTTGAAGGGGATGAAGTGCCCTGCCCCCGTTGTTCCATGCATTATATTGGCTTTGTCCAATCTTCTATACAGGTAGCATGGAGGAAGGAGGTTCTCATGAATAACTATGCCTGCAGAAACTCATTGATGCATGGAGAGACAGTCTGGTCTTTCTTGAGATTTCTGCTCAAGTGGGAACCTCCATGGGCACAGTTGAAAGTGAAATCTTTTTTCGCTAGCCTTATAGGTGAAGCAGCTATATGGCCTCCTATTTCAGCAGGGTGTTGAACTAGAAGACTTCAAATCTGTTATTCTGTAATATGACTTCAGGACAGAATTACGTAGAGCATTCTGCTGTCTTGTGAACTAACTGCTCTGTCTAGTACTTGTTGAGGGCATTCTAGATTCTGAATCCCATTTGATCCACCTCTTAGTTAGATGTTCATGACATAGACTAAGGCTACACTACCTTTTTTTTCAAGTTCAGGACTTTGCTTGTGGTAACGTTCTAAAGTCACACTTCAATCATCATTGAGAGAGAAGAGATTATAGGAGAATTGCCATGCTTTACTTACTGTGGGAATGTGGCTGCTTTTGGTTATTGGAAAGCGGGGGCGGGGGGGGGGCTGGGTCAAGTTTATGGAAAACTTTTCTTTTCTTGAAGCTTAACACAAGCAACACTTCACAAGGCTTCAGTGCCAAAGGGTTATCTCCAGTTGAGAGTCCCATTTCCTGTATGTCCAAGAAATTCTCTCTCTTCTCTCAGGCTGTGAGGTGAGGTCCATTACTGTGTCATTTTGTGACAGTTCTCAGTTCTCAGCATTCCTAAGCAAGTTTTCCCATCTTGACTTGAGAGTTTGAATAGTGAATACTGTCCTGTGAGGGACTTGCTTTGCGTTTTTACTGAATCAGCTTGGTACATGTTAGTTCAGTTTCACTTTTTATATTTTGGAAAGCTTCTGCTATTCAGAATACTGTAGGTCACTCCATTTCCTTTGGGACCTCTGTTACATACCTTGATGAAAGATCCCAGTTTCGGAAGAAGCTTCCAGGAATAATCTATTGCATTTGTTCACATAGTGAGGAAGTGCAGAACCTGGGTGGGGTAGAGGTGGGGATCGGATTATTGTAAGTGACAGAGTTCTGAATTTTTGATTAATGACAGGAGATGTTGTAATATGCCCCAGTTTTTCCCAGGCTAAACTCTCTATCCACGAGAAGAGTTATTGCTCTGTGTTTGTGGGAGCCGCTATGTTGGAGAAAGAAGTACTCAATTGCTGGTTGCTATATCCCAGACCTTGCCTCTCTGTATTCTGGGCTTTCTGAATCTTGAAATCCCTTCTGCTGGGTTGTCATCAGTCCATATACTGAAAAAGTGCATTTGCAGATCCTTTCTTTGTCCTGTTTTAGAAGCTGTCATTCTTGAGGCTAGTCATAAATCTAGGGTGCAGCACACGTGAAGTTCGGATGAACAGCTGTGTGTGTCATCTGAGGAGCATGCCATGTTCCTCTGGCTTGAAAGTCTAATACACTTTCAAACTCCTGCTCCTCGCTAGCTGGGATATTTGCATATATTAGAGTCCTGTTTACTTTATAGGGCTAGCCTTGGCTTTTGTTTGCTTAACAAGCTAAGCTTGAAGAATTTTTTTCTCTCCTGCTAGAATGTTGTGTAGTGGGTTATTCACATTTTTCTGATGAAGGAACTCAAGCCATGGACAACTTTTGCATTCAAGTTCTGGAAGCTGTGCAGGCACCTCTTTTCAGTTTTCCCGAGACTGATACGCTGGGGACTACTCCATGTTTGCCAAACTGCAAAGCATGAAATGGGGGAGTAAATAAATTTTGGAGGGATTTTTTTTCTTTGGAGGCATCCATCTCAGCTGTCTTTGTGGATCATGTTGCGCTTTGGGATGGGGTCTTAGGAGGGTAGGTAATAGCACTACTACATTTCTGCATCATTGCTCCATTTGTATTGTGTGAGATGAGAACTTTTGGAGAGGGCCATGAAATTATCAGCAGGGCTAATTAGAAAAAGTGTGGATTCTACCAAGGCACAACAGACAAGCAGCTCCATAGGCACACTCATAATTTGATCTGAAATCTGAGTCATAGCCCATCACCCTCTTTCATGAAGAATTGTCCTGACTGGCACACATTTGGAAAGTTCATGGGTTTTGGAGGGTTTTTTTTTTTTTTTTGTAATAGCATGAGAGATGGAATGAGGTGTCTAAAATTCAGCTTTAAATATCATCAACATATTGAGATGGGAGTTGAAGAAGGATACTGGTGGTTTTCTATAAATATTGCTGGTTCCTGTGCTAAATTTGTTTTTCTCCCAATGATGGATGGATATTTTGTGCCCTCTTCAATCCAAATTTGACTTGTCATCTTGTCTCTGCTTGGCAAATTGTCTGTCTATAACCCCTGATCAGAACAGGGTAACAATGTATAAGAAAAAAAACCAAGAACTCTAAGAAGTTTTGGTAAATAACCATGATGGCTATGAGTCTGCAAAAACTTGCAATACGTTATTATTTTGGCAGCTGCTTCCAGAAGAAAATCAGAGAGCTGAGTTTGCTCTGCGGGAGGCAAGTGAAGATTGAGAGTTGTATTCAATTCCTAGGCTGAAAAATACATTAAAGTGAAAAAAGACAGCCTCTGTGGTCCACATTTCTTTGATAGCTGGTTAAATTTCTCTGCAGAATGTCTGGATGCGTTGACAATTAGGAAGCAATAAGAATATAACTTGATGAGCAGGTAAATAGCATACCATGAATTCCTGTCAAACACCTCCTATTAAGAGAGCTAAAATAAAAATAGAGGGGAATTTAAAAAGAGAGAGGGAGAGGCTTGATATGAAAGCCTGTCTCAGTTTTAGAGAGTCAATAATCTCTTAAGCAGCTCTTTATTTTTCCTCTTTGTGTAAATAACAGAGTTTTTGTGTGATCACAATTCGCATTATGGGACCTTTCTGGGCTTCGAAAGTCACTGAAATATAGAGCTATATTTTGAATTTGGGTGTATTTACTTTCTCAAGAAAGGAAAAGCAGTCATTATCCAAATATAGCAAATGTGTGTACAGTGCTTATATTTCAGTCAAGATTTGCTCAGCTGACTAGCAATGGTCTTGTCTACAGAATTTGAAACCAAAATTAAACAAGACTATTGTGTTCAATTAGCCTGCACACCTCAGTGAGGTTTCAATGAGATCAGCCTTGGTGGCAAAGTAGTTAGAATGCAGTATTGCAGCCTAATTCTGCCCACAGCCAGGGGTTCGATCCTGACTGGCTCAAGGTTGACTCAACCTTCCATCCTTATGAGGTTGGTAAAATGAAGATCCAGATTGTTGGGGGCAATATGCTGACATTTGTAAACTGCTCAGACAGTGCTGTAAAGCACTATGGAGTGGCACATGAGTCTAAGTGCTATTGCTATTTTCAGCAGCCTTGCTTCTTGTACACAACTGAAAATAGGCAGAAGTTTAACTTTACTATATATCTGTGAGATATTTTGGAGCATTATATCAAAAGTGGAGATTTCATTAGCCTTCAGTAGGTCATATCTTTTTATTCCACCTCTTCACCTCCCAAGACCTATATCAGGTCTTGAGATGAAGAGATAACTATTAGTGTATATATTTGTCCGAATATACTGTATGTAGTCCCAAAACCGATAATGTAAGAATTAGTGCTATTGTGATTGGTTTACCATCTACCAAAGCTGTAAATAAAATCTTGATTTGTCATCACTAAAAGAAAACCACAAATAGTCTCACTCTATCTTTGTGTAGGGTGGGTTAATCTTTAAAATCCCCAATGGAATTTTAATCTTTGGAACTCCAACAATGTATAAACAGTTCTTAAGTAGAAGTGGAAATACTTTTAGGTCTTATACTCCATTTTCTGCATCCATTGATGGCATTTACAGAATCGGTTTACACCAAGTTGGTGGCTTTTAATATGCAAATAGGGAAGAAACAGGAAAAAAAATATTAATTCCATTCCCATATAGTAGAATCCTTGATTAGCGTGTTTACTAATTGGTAAAATTGAACTTATTTGGCTGCAACTAAATAAAAATCTTTACACCTAGGAACAGAATCTGAAACATCAGGTCATACAGTCCACATACTTTTTTTTATAGTTTCCAAGCTCAGAAACAAAGGAGAAATTAGGAAATTAATGGATTTCTAGTATAAATGCAAGTTTGGCTGGTTGGATCTTGTTTACAATGATTGATTTGAACTCTTATGTATTTTTCCTTCTAAATAGAATAACAGAAATCAATCAGAATAGAACTGGAAGGGATCTGAGAGGCAGGGGTGGGTTTCAAAAATTCCAGCAACCAGTTCTCTGCCCAGATACTGGCTGGGCATGGCCATGGTGGGCGTGGCCTAGTCGGCCTCCTGACCATTGGGTGGGGGACCCTGCCCTATACCGTTTCAGACAAGTGGCTGTTCAGTCTCTTCTTAAAAACCTCCAGGGATGAAGCACCTACAACTTCTGAATGCAAGCTGTTCCACTGGTTAATTGTCTTCACTGTTAGAAAGTTCCTCCTTAATTCCAAGTTGCTTCTTTCCTTGATTAGTTTCCATCCATTGTTTCTCGTCTTGCCTTCTGGTGCTTTGGAAAATAACTTGTCTTCTCCTCTTCTTTGTGGCAGCTCATATATATGTATATCACATTGTGATTTGTTTAAAAAGCCTGGATTTGAAGCTGGGAGGCTGTGACTCATAGCCCTGTTTTAGGAATGAAAGCCATCTTCTAGGAGATTTTGGGCCAGATTCTGCTCTCTCTTAGTCCAGTTTGTCTCCTAGGGATGATGTTGTGAGGGAAATAGGAAGCAGGAGCATTATGCAGGCTACCTACAATTGTACAAAATAAAGGTAAGATGTAAACCTAATAATCATCATCAAAATCATAGCTCTTATCTATTGTACCTCTTTATGAATCATTGCTAGTTTTCCACAATTCATTGACATAGGAGTCATGTTTTAAAAGCAGTTTAAAAACCCCAAAGGGCCCCATTCAGAGGGGACCTTTGAAAGGATGGGTCATTTGGTACCTACCTTCCTCTTTTTCATGCCTGATACCTTTTGGGGCTTTTCTGGGAGATCTTCAATATAGGTAGTCCTCGACTTACAGCAGTTCGTACAGCAGTTCAAAGTTGCAACAGCACTGAAAAATGTGGCTTAGGGCCATTTTTCACAGATATGACCTTTGCCGCATCCCCATGACCATGGGATCAGAATTCAGATGCTTGGAAACTGGATCATATTTATGATGTCCCAAGGTCAGGTGATCCCATTTTTGCGACCTTCTGACAAGCAAAGTCAATGTGAAAGCCAGGATCATTTAACAGTTGGGTTATTAACTTAGCAACTGCGGGGATTCACTTAACAACCATGGCACGTAAGGCTATAAAAGGGGGCAAAAACGCACTTCACAAATATCTTCTGTTTTTAAGATACTTAGCAATAACAGAAATTTGGGGCTCAATTGTGATCGTAAGCAGAAAGACTACCTGTATAACCTAAATTGAAAACAAAGGAAAACCGGAGTGTATATTCTTCCTGCTAATGGCTGCGTGGCATTTGTACTGCTGGCCTAGGTTAGAATGTTCTAACTTCCTGGACAGGTTTCAGAGCTCACGAGGACTTCCAGGTGAGAATTGTACGCACCTTTGTCAAACCTATCTTGGAAAAGACTGCTAACAAAGTACTGGATGGGGGCCTGTAAGCAATTAAAACAGGGCAGCCTGTTCTTAGGTGGCAGCTCTCTCCTTCTCTCCCCCGCTCCCCAAGAGTTGACTGACTTGCTTATAATTGTGGGGAAACAGCAAAGAGAGGAGGGCAGAGCTCCTTTCAGTGTTGTTATTTATTTATTTAATTGATTTATATCCCGCCTCTCTTCCCCGGTCAAGGGGAATTCGAGGCAGCTACATATTTATGCCGCCCAACTGCCAAAGTTGGGAGTTGTTATATACCATTTATCAGAGCTTTACAACAATCCCCAAGGAGTTACAGATTCAGCCTATTGCCCCCAAACAATCTGGGTCCTCATTCTACCAACCGTTAGGAGAATGGAAGGCTGAGTCAACCTTGAGCTTGGTGGGATTCAATCTGACAACCTGCTGAACAAATCAGCAGAGTCTGCAGTACTGTATTTAACCACTGCACCACCGAGGCTCTTAGTTGCCCCATTCGGAGTGGACATTTGAAAGGATGGGTCACATGGTACCCACCTGCCTCCTTTTTTTAAATGCAAATTAATGGGGGACAGAAAGCTTTTTTTAAAATCTCTCTGCTTGCAGTGTTGGGGAGGGATTTATTGGGAGATTCTGGTGGCTACAGGTCGTGTTTCCGGTGATCTCTGCTCTTGTGATGAGAACACAGCTCTATTGCCTTTGTCATCTCAGGCAGCTTCCTGACTACCTTGGTCTCCTAATACTTAAATTGTGTCTTTGTCCGGTTGGCAGTTGATTTAGTTTCCATTGTGGAGAGGAATAGCTTGCAAGAAGGATGGAAATAAGAATACATCTACTATCAATTTCCTCCTAGCCTTTGAAAACTAGATCAGAGAGAGAACTGAAGAAATTGAAGTCTTTATTTAGAATGTCTGAACTTTGCCCTTTCCTTCTGGGATTAAAAGCAGAGACCCAGAACTGGAGAGGACTTGCAAGCAGATGTAAATGAAGACTCCTTGATTCTTCAGCCAGCTTAAGGAAATGCTGATCTGACCAAAAATCAATACAAAAGCTGCCCTGGGTGTTTCTTGAACATCCGCCCACCTCACCTCTAACAATGATTATAGAATGAGTAGACTTTCAAATGCTCTTTGCTGAAAAGCTACCTTGTGTGCATTAGTACCTGGGACTGTGATACCTCATCAGCATTGTTTTTGCCTTGGTGTGCTTTGCACGAATCATATATACCATTATTTTAGACTTAAAGGTAAAGGTTTCCCTTGGCAGGCAAGTCCGACTCTAAGGGGCGGTGCTCATCTCCATTTCTTGGCCGAGAAAGCCAACAAAAACATTTCCATGGTTACGCGGCCAGCCTGACTATATGCCAAGGTGCACAGTATGCTGTTACCTTCCCACTGAAGTGGTACCTATTTATCTACTTGCATTAGCATGCTTTCGAACTGCTAGGTGGGCAGGAGCTGAGGCAAGTAACGGGAGCTCACCCCATCACACAGCCTGGGTCTCAAACCTGGGCTCTCAGTTTTCTAGCTGACAAGCTCAACATCTTTAATCGCTGAGCCATAGTGCCCCTTATTTCACACTTAGCATGATATTTCAGATATAGCATGGTATAAAAATTCAGCCAGTTGGTTGGATTATATAGCACAAAGCTAAATAAAATACCCATTGAATTTTATTGAGCAGACTATAGTTAAATAAGCATATGCATCCTGTCCGTGATTGTTTTCTAATACTGCTTGCCTTTAAGGTCTCATGCAAGGAGCTATAGAGTATATCTTAACAATCCTTCCTTTATATTGACAAAAATTCTCAGTGATTCAGGTAGAGTTGACTGGTAATTGAGTCATGGCAAGAAAAGAAAAGAAGTCCAGTTGCATCACTCAACTTCCAGACAGTTCTCCTTTACTTAACAAAAGTAGCATGCTCCCATTTGATGTTTGTAGAAATTGGCATGGATCCCTCTATTAACAGAATAAACACAGTAGCCTAGCTGAAAGCAGTTTAGTTTGATTTTTACTTTCTGACCAAGTGTGCACAATGAAATGGATGTTTGATTTACATTCTTACAGTCAAAGTCCTCCATGAAAACAACCTCCTTGAAACTGTTTTTTTTTTAATGAGATGCCTTCACAGGGCGTGTTAACCGCACACACTTCCCCTTTATTAGCAATAAATCTGGTGCTGTAGTTGGTTTGCGTTTAAAAGCCTTATGAAGGCATTGTGGGAAGATATGTCCGAATGTGTGAAAGTTCCATTCCACCTCTTTCATCTGTAACCCGGAATGGAAGCCTGCAGATTTTTGACTTTTTTTGCTAAAGGTGTGCAGCAGGGGTCTTCAGATTTGACAGCTTTAAGACTTGTGGACTTCAACTCCCAGAATTCCTCTTCCAGTCATGTTATCTCAGGAATTCTGGGAGTTGAAGT
>JANHGC010003723.1:47012-57399 GCA_027560395.1 Boaedon fuliginosus | reverse complement strand
TCTTTTTTTGGGTAAAGACGTTCCCGGAGTGCCACTGCAAGAAAAGGCTTAGTAGGCGAGTATTTTCTTGCTTTGTGCTTTGAAGTTTCAAAGTGAGGGAAGAGGAATAATTGAAAGCTGTTGCAGCAGCCAGCCTGTGAGATTCACTTTCGTTTGGCCAGGTGATGTAGTAAGGAGTCGTACCTAATGCAGCAGTTGAAAGCACACAAGGATAATATCCTACGCTCAATTTACTCCAGAAATGGGGCCAATCAGGGTTTTCAATAATCATGATTAATTAACAACTTAATGATAATATTGTTTCATTTCTGGAATTGTTTTCTAATTATGGCTCATTTCCCTGTATCTATGTATAGTATAAAAATCATTCCACTTCCATAAATTTTTGTTTTGTTTTTGTTTTCCTTGATTAATGTTTGATGTCAAATGTAAGAGAATCTGTTTACTGGAGCAAAAGGCTGCCTTGATTTTGTGTGCTTACTTAAAATTAATTTTTTTTGTAAAGCCACATACACAGGTCACAGTGTATGTGAAAGTTGAAGTCTGCATGCAATTAGCCAATCTCTCTAGTCTTATAACTTAATTTATAACCTTAACTGGAGTAGAGTGGGAGATGCAAATCCAAGATCAGCAGCTGGCTGATGTAACACAAATAACACACACACACACACACACACTATTTTTCCACTCTCCAAATAAGAATAGACGAGCTTCTGTCTCTCCTTGTTGGGCTGGATAATATATCAGACTTCAGGATGATAAAAATTACTACCTTACCTGCAATTGTTTCCTTTCCCCACCTGCTAAATTAGGTGAGCAGTGTCAATAATCAACCAAAACTAAAAATAAGATTAGTATGGCAACATGTAGGAGAAACTGGGCACCAACATCGACCTCTTTTTCAGCCTAGCTCTGTTTCTGGGCTGGAAAGATGCATTACAGCAGGGCTGTCAAATTCCTGCCCCACAAGCCAGATGCGTCACATGCTGGCCACGCCCATACCCATTTTAATGAAGCGGGGGAGGAGTTCCGATATGTCACGTGACACCGCCGTGACGATGTGAGTTTGACACTCCTGTATTACAGGATCTGCTTCTGCTTGAAACTAGAACCACAAGCCAGCATATTCTATAAATTTCAAGGGTTGTGTTTGTCGAATGAAATCTTGTTAAAATAAACTATGCATTTAAGGCCAATGTGCCACTCTTAGCCAGAACATTCACGTGAGAAATTATGACATTTGCATTCACGTTCATCAGGTGATGCCAGTAAGAGCAGAGAAACAATTTGTCCATGAGATTGTCCTGCCTTTCATTTTCCATGTATTATTTGCTGACAGTGTGATATAATGTGATTATCTCAAGTAGTTCCCAAATCAATGTGCTGGGCCTTGTACTTGGGAACCAGTTTACAGCAGGCAATCAGGCAAAGGCCAAAGGAGATTAGGAAAGTAAAGGGTTTATTAAATGACTCTCCCATTCTTCATTAAAGCCTGCAAGGATCTTGCTTGATAAGATCTGAATTTTTTTTAAGTTATTAAAACTGACTGAATGAGTTGGAGAGACTAAGTATCCAAGTTTAGAATAGGTAGAGGTAAAGGCAGTTTACACAGGAATCCAAAGTGGTTCCCAATTTGGGCACTGATCAGATTTAGGCTCGCTTGGTTTCAAAAATGTTTTGAAGTGGGCCATAAGGTTGGGGAAGTGCTTGGGGTTTACCAACTTAATTATCGATTAGCTGACGGTGGAACCCCATTAGCCCCAAAGGACTTTCCTGTGGGATGGTTGCCAGAGAAGCCATGTTAATATGTTGCTACAAAAATAGCCAAGAGCCTTATGTCACCTTAAAAGCCAACATTTTTAATGCTTCTGTGACTTATTATTCGCTTAATCCAAATGCAGAGTAATAAACCCATCCTTTTTTCTGATGAAGTAGACTGGACTTCTTGGAAGTTTACGGCGTAATCAGTTGATTACATTAATCTACGAGTGGGGCCTGCAATAAAATGTGATATGCTTCTGGGCACAGCTACTTCACTTAGCTTCCGTCCTGAAAACTCTTCATTTCAAAATGTTTCCCTTTCAATTCCTGCCACTCGAGATCATGAACGGGTAAACAGGATCCATCCCAGAGAGGCTGTTTGAAGTGTGTTTGCTTTTAGAGCTCTGGCTTTTCCTCCTCCTGATGAAAACGGCTTGTGCTTTGCAATTATTTTCTTTCGGAGAGCCTTGAAACCCACCGTCCTTAGGTGTTCACATAAGGATTAATATTGGCCTGGAAGAGAAACCGGCAGATCCAGCTTTGTGTGATATTGAGAGTTGTTTGTGATGAGGTTCTTATTACAAGTCAAGCTGCTTTTGAAGGGCAAAGGGCAGGGCCCACTGATAGCTGGGGATGAGGGTAGATCAGAGCTGTCAAACTCACTGGCCCATGGGCTGCATGCATCATGCGCTGGACACGCCCACACCCGGTTTAGTGAAGGGGGGGGAAGTTATGATACATCACGTGTCATATTGTCATGACAATGCGAGTTTGATACCCCTGGGGTAGATCATAAAGCAACCATAGATTCAAATCTTTGAAGAATTCCCCATGATGCCGTAATAGTTTTAAGCCAATAATCTCTTAGAAGGAGTCACTTTATAATAATTAAAATCTTCACACTGTTTCCTTTTAACTAGGCCAGGCTTGATTATCCAGCTTCCACCATCTGCTTGCCAGAGGGGATGCAAGTCATTTGCTGGACATCAGTTTGAGAACTGTTTCAATGTTACTGTAGAGCCAGAACAGTCACACAAATCTTAAGCCTGGTAATTAATATAAAGAGTTTGGCCCATGTCAAATCAGCATTAGCATTTCATATGTTGAGTCCCGCTTTATAATTCCTCAGTGTACCAGGTTGCTCAGCTAATTCATGTGTTCTCTGAAAATGGTGTAATTTACAGCGCACTCCTAGGCAAATGTAATGACTGAATAAATCCCATTGTGTACAGTACAGCTTATTCCCAGATAAGTAGATATTAAACTTTCTGCCTTTGCTTAACAAATCCTGCCAGACTTCTAAGGGCAATGTCCAGTGTAGTGGAAACTGATAATAACTTACCTGCCATTTTTCTGTCAGTGAACTCCAGAGCATCAGGACTTTATTCATGCATCAATAATATATAAACAGCCAGAAACAGCTTTAGAAAGGCTAGCCATATCCTGTTTTGTAAAACACACACACACACCAGGCTTTGGCTTTTCACTCAAAGCAAGCACATGGACGTTGGTTGTTTCTCTCAGAAAAGTCCTCATTCCATCATGGTAGGTTGCATTAGGGTGTTATTGTCAGGGCCACATCAATGTTTATTTTTTTCCTCCTTTCTATCAACATAAGAATATGTCTGTGTTTTGTGCTGCCCTGATGACAACACTCTTACCTCAGTAGAGAAGCAAGTATTCCTGTATGCATAACTTAATTATGTGGCCATTTCTAAGGGCAGCACTCCCTTAAAAAGGGCAGTGTGTGGGGGTGGGGAACAGGTGTCCATGAGATGGAAGCATTAGTTTCTGAGGTGCTTCACCCCTGTAAATCATTTAGATTTTTTTATGAAGGCAGATCTGTTGGTCTTCTGGAAAGAAGCATAAACCAGTCTATCGTTCTTCCGAAAGACTGGTAAATCTCTGTCTAAATGTAGTCCAGCCGATAGGTTGGAGGTGGAGTGAAGGACCAAGTGGGAGGCATCTCACATTCCCCTTCTTACTTTGTCTTGCCAGTTGGGTAAAATTTTACCAGTCCTCTAGCAGACAGTTTCTTTCTTTCTATCACAGGAGCAGGAATATTTTAGTCAATTTTATCCTACCTTCCAAATATTCAAAAGTGATACATGCTCCAAGGTAGCAAAACAAGGAAGAAAGAAGGCAGGTTTCTCAATAGAGATCAAGTTTCTCTTACAACTGATGCTAAAATGATCGTGGTAGATCATATTCATTGGAGAATCAGGGTTATGGTTGCAACAATCTCAACCAACGAATAGGAGTTCACACAATCCAATCTCTGATTATGTCATCACCAAGACTATGATTGAGAAGTTACACCTGGAGATGATTGTATGACTGGGTGAATGAATGGTTTTATTATTGTATTGTATAGGACTGTATATTTTTATTGTTACTGTTGCCGCCTCGAGTTCCCCTTCGGGGTGAGGAGAGGCGGGGTACAAATCCAATAAATTGAATTGAATTGAAAATTGAATACACATCATTTGTGCACCGAGAGTTGTGTGGGCAGAAGAAGGAAATGCTACTTTTTGGGATATAAATGGCTGTACTCATGGTGGACTAGGCATGATATGGAGGTTGGATCCTCTAAATTTGATTAGTGGGTCCATTGCTGGAAATATGGAAAACGTGAAGGATCATTTAACTGTGCATGGTGTGGAAGAAACAAATTACTGAATACAAATACACAATGATAGAATGTTAAAGATTAATATTAACTGGAACTGTTTTTTATTGAGACTTATGGATATCTAGTTAAAAAAAGAGTTATGGAAGGTTGGTTTTGTATATGATAAATGCAGCAAGACTATTGCAAGCGCAAAATGGAAAAACATGGAAATACCCGCAATAGAGAAATGGACCTGTGAAGATAATGGAATGAGAAGAAATGGCAAAATTGAACTGTTTGATTGGGTACAAGATAATGTGCACTGTTATTAAACATTTGAAACCTTTATGGACTTTTTACTGAGAATTGGGCGGGAAAGATGGTGATTTATGGATTTTCTGATTAAAAAGGGCTGAATAATGGGAAGAAGTGAAATGTGAATTTTAAAGAGGGAAGCGTGAAGATATATTTGATTGTAACTGCTGAGATCAGGAGATGCTTCTTTGCATACTTTTCTTGTTTCTATCTTATATGTTTTCACTGTATTTTTTTCCTTCTTTAAATTTCATCTTATCTTTTTTATCTGAGAAAACATTTTAATAAAATTATTATAAATGTGATTACAGGGATGTCTCCATGCCATGATTAACAGGATATATGGAGTGCCTAAGACCTCTATATGCTTGGATATGAATGCAGTGAGCTGTGGTTACAACCTGGGCCTCTGCTTTGTTAGTGTTCAGAGACAAGCAAGCATAAGTAAACCCAGAGCTGCCACTTGAAGGTGGGAAGTTGGAAAGAGCAGGCCTGTTCTCACCCCATGTGGAGCTCTCCAAACACTCAGCTGAGTGTCAGTGATGAATATGAAACAGCCATAACTATAGTCACAACTGTTATCTCCCCCCTACCCCTTCATAGCTGAGTGCTAAATAATTCTTGACTCCAGTGTACCTCTGAATGTATGCATGGATTAATCAGGAATTAGAAACACAAATTTCCATATTGTTAAAAAAAAAACCTCTTAAGGTAAAGCTTGGTCTTTTTGATATGTTGGATTCAACATTAGTTGCAATCAGCATAAATTTTTCATTGAGGCAAGGGTCAAATTGAAGGTCAAGGCTTACAGTTAAGTTGTTAAGTACAGCTGATTTTCTAGTCTAGAATCAAAGCTTTTCTGACAACTTGATATTTATTTACAGAATAACAGATTTGGAAGGGAACTTTAAAGTCTTCTAATTCAATCCCCTGCTCAAGCAGGAGACCATATAGGATTTCAGACAAATGGCTGTCGAGTTTCCTTAAAAGCCTCCAGTGATAAAGCACCCACAACTTCTGAAGGCAAGCCGTTCCACTGCCTAATTGTTCTATCAGGAAATTTCTCCTTAGTTCTAGGTTTCCTTCTCTCCTTGATTAGTTTCCATCCATTGTTTCTTGTTCTGTTTTCTGGTGCTTTGGAAAATAGATGGACGCCCTCTTCTCTATGGCATACCTTCAAATTGGACTAAATTACACAATGGATGGGTGAGAAGTTTGAAGCTATCTCCACTGTGTTCTGTTTTTCCCTTCCTCATTTGCCTCGTCAGCAAGTGTAGGTCTTGGACCCACCAGCACCTAAAATGTTGATTTGATGAAGGAATTTGATACTCCCATGTCACACCACTCTTGCGCGACTTGCACTAGCTCCCAGTAGGCTTCCAGGTCCAATTCAAGGTGCTGCTCATTATCTTTAAAGCCCTACATGGCATTGGACCAGGTTACCTTCGAGACCTCCTCCTGTCACCATTTACCTCCCAGCGCCCCGTGAGGTCACATAGGGTAGGCCTCCTCCGGATACCATCGGCCAGGCAATGTCACTTGCCTGGCCGATGGTATTTTAAATGTTTGTATGATATATGTTCATACATATATCTGATATATGTTCATACATATATGGGGGATTTTAAATGTTTGTATGATATATGTTATTTATTATGTTGTGAGCCGCCCTGAGTCCTTAGGGACTGGCTGGTGTACAAATTAGATTATTAATTAAATTAAATTAAATTTGTGTCCTCAGCATAAGTTACACAGTTTCTATCTCAAGACTAAGACTTGATCTACAAAGAGATCTTTGCCTATGAGACACTGAGAACAGCAGTTATCCAAATGTAGCTATGATTCAGTAAACATGAGCTGCATCTCCTGGTTTATCAGCATGACCTCATGTGAAGCTCAGGAGTATAATTCAAAAGGAAGTAGATTGTGTCAGAAAAATCACATGTGCTTTCTTACCTCAAATGTACTCAAGGACTCTCATTATTGCCAATGTCCTTTATTTCCATGTTCCTTCCATCTTTTGATTTATATGTCCAACCTTTGACACATGACAGCAGGTAACAGACCTAGTTGGAGCTCAGAACCTAAGCAAATTTTGGGCTAGTTGCTACTTGGATGTGAGAAACTCAGGAAATACCAGAGCTATAGTCTACACTAGGAAACTGACAGATCATCCTCCAAAGGAAAGCAATGACAAACCACTTCTGCGCTGTTGACAATAAACTTAGAATGATGCAGCCATGTATTCAGACTTCACTCAAACAAGACTTCACTCACAATTTCTGCACAGGAATGAAATCAGAACATGCTTTGATTATTTGCAACTGGGCACTAGAAATGAATTTTAAAATATTCATGTCCAGTTGGATAGTTTCCCTCTATCTCCCACACATCTTAACCAAACTAGCTTCTCATCATCTCTTTTACAAATAACCCTGCTTTGAGCATAGATATTTCTCTGCTTCTGTGTCCTTTTCCGCAGTGCAGTCTTCCATTCATTTCACAATGACACAATGAGGATATTCATCTAGAGTCTGCTGTTCAAACAATTTAATTTGTCTAATTGGTTAGTGTTACAATAGCACATTTTTGTAAACTGCAAATCATCCTTCAAGTGAGGGGAGAGGGTTAACAATTTTAGTGAAAGTTTTCAAATATTCTACAGACAGGAATTGCATCTCGCTCCATGGCTGCCCTCTTGCGGTCAGTCCTTAGCACAGGGGTCAGTGGATAGAATTTGCTGTCACCCAGCTAGATCCTAAAAAGCAGGCTATTTATTGGGAATTGCCTCAGGGGAGCCTCAGCAACACCCAGCAAAGACACAAATGGTGTTGCGATCTGAACAGATGTGAAGATTGCTGAATTAGAAAGATCCTTCAGTTTGGAAGATTTGGGTGATTGTTTTCCTCGCCCTTGCGGTCACATACGGAGCTAAGGAATGATGTTTGATACTACTGACTGCAAAATCGGTGGGAGATTGTCAGTTCGTCAGTACAGATTATGGAAGTACTATGCATCTGATGCAATGAGCACAAAATTAATCATTTTAACAAAATTTAGTTGGAAAAGGTGCCTCCGGTCTCCTCCTGAATTGTGGGAAAAACAGAAAGTCTAAGTAGATTAAAGAGAGCAAAATTGCATTCTTTTCTCCTGCAAGATAGCATGCTTTGGAGGAATCTCACAGGAGGTAGAGCTAAAGCAAAAGGAGTTAGCTAGAGCCAAGAATAGGTATAAGTAATTATTCTTATTTTGATTAACTATTTTGAGTTCTACATTTATATGCCATTCCTTGCAGTGTCTCTAGGTGGCTTATTTTAAAACCATTTTAAAATGACTCAAAAGCAGCAGTGAAACTAAGAGCTTTAAAAAAACCTCATAACTAAAGAGTCTAGCAAAAAAAGTTAGATGTTAAACTCCCCCCTTTCTAAACTGCAGACAAGAGGAGGGACTGGCTCAATTACAAAAGCAATTTATTTCATTTTTTTCTGTCTGTTTTCCAGGCTGCAGGGAAAGGAAGCCAGCTCTTATAAGAAGCTTACCAGTCTCTCTCCTAAGTATGTCACCCTTGCTTTACAGCAGGGGTGTCAAACTCAATTTCATTAAGGGCCACATCAGGATTATGTTTGACCTCAGGGGTGGTGGTTGGGGGGCGTGACAGCTCAGCGTCACTTGTGGCAACCCAAGTGCTCTGCCGGCAAAAATGGGCTCCTCAGCTCCATTTTCAGTCGTGACGGCCTCCTGCAACCCTCTGCCAGCAAAAAGGGAGTTTGGGAGGGCCACCTGCAGCCCTCATGAGCTCCATTTTCAGCCGCAACAGCCACCTGAAACTTTCTGCCAGCATAAACGGAGCACGGGAGGGCTGCACACGCCCCTCCCAAGCTCCATTTTTTCTGGCACAGGCACCACAGGCCAGTCCTTCACTGTTTTCAGGGTGGCCCCGCAGGCCAGATCTAAGGATCCTTAGGGCCCTGAGTTTGACACCCCTGCTTTATAGGGAATGGATTCTTAGCAATATATACTTTTATCCAATTAGTTACGGTAGTTACCTCTGTAGCTGGACATTTAACCTTGGTGGAAAACTACTTTATGAGACTTAAAAGTAGCTCTTCTCATCTTCTCATCTAAGAAGAAGAGGCAGAGATTTGCTGCTGATGTGCAATGTTATTGATTCATCTGAGAAAAGACAGTTCCCTTTCAGCAGATCCTGGGATGAAAGAAGTCGCCTCTTGAAAGTTGGCAACTGCCTCACTTTTATAGCCATTTGCAGCATCCTGTGATAACCTGACCATGATTTGTGACTTTTTTTTTTTTGCTGGATTCCAGCATTTATTTACAGTTTATGATAAAAAAAACCCATCTATTGGGGGAAATGGATTCACTTAACAACTGCAGGCATTCACTTAATGACAATGGCATTCACTTACTGACTACTGCAAAAACTGTCAAAAAAAATTTGGTCCGGTCTTGGGATATCTTGATTTATGACTGCAATGGCTTGTGACCATAATTTCAGGCTTAGGTTACAGGCTTAAGTTGAGGGCTATCTGTATTATCACTACCAGATAGTATATTTTATGTGTGATACCTTGGTAACACTCCAGAGTAGCAGAAAACAAAAAGAAAACAAAAGGGAACCACAATTTGCATATGTTTTGCAAATGGAAATCAATGTGCTTAAAGGGACATTTAGAAACACTAATATTAAAATAGTAACATATCTCCCTCTGGGAAGGATGAGATCAGATGACCTGTATGTCAACTTATCCAGATGTTCTGGTCCAGGTCCAGATGCTAAATGTTGCCAGGAAATGTCAGCACCTGTGTCCTTCCTTCTTGCCCTTCTTTAAGTTTTAACTGTATCTGGTTCAGGCAGCTGTTCAAACAGAATAGACCAAGGCGCCATTCTCCTGCCCTTTGAATGGTACACTGGAAGCCTCATTCTGTTAAGAAGGTGAGGTTACTTCAAAGTGAGGTCTCAGCTGGAGAGTCTAAGCTATTGGGGATGTCAGATGAAAATAGCCATCTGGTCTTCTGGAGAACTGCGCGAGGCCTTTGGGTGAAGTAGTGATGTCGTTGGAAAGAAAGTGGCCAAATGTTTTCAGCCTTAGGCACAAAGCCAGCAGGGTGACCTCGGGCCAGTCACTTTATCTCAGCCCTAAGAAGGAGGCAATGGCAAACCACTTCTGACAAACCTGGGCAAGAAAACTGCAGGGATTTGTCCAGGCAGTCTCGGAGAAGCAGACAAAATTGAACAAAAGGGGAAGGGGTGAAGGGAGAGGCCTGTGCTCAGCTAGATGGCAGCAACTAGCCAACCTTGGCTGATTTCCATCTGATTAGTATTTGGATACCCTAAAAAATATCACAAGTGTAGCTAGATTGGAGAATTGGGGGAAGAAGGCATATCATACTGTTGTTTCTCAGGACAATTTAATGGGCAATTCTAATTGAAATGGAGTTGTGTCTGCTCCACAATCCTTTTAAAGCACTTTAAAGCTATTGCCCACGTTCCTGCTAACCTCCAAAGCATCCTCTGGGTTCTCTTAAGTCCTTCTCCTTCTATCCATCTTTAGCTTCAGCACTAAAGCAACTGTGCTCAGTGTATGTGAGTGCTAAACTCCAAGGGCTCAGTAATGTATTATGCCAAATTGTTTCTTCGTGTGTAGCTAATTTTGCTGACTTGATAGATGTTACATTTTTGCC
>JANHGC010003721.1:222183-232996 GCA_027560395.1 Boaedon fuliginosus | reverse complement strand
AAAAACTGGAAAGTCCATCGCATAATAATGAGTCTCCAGCTCCTCTTTTGCCCAAAAGCTTCAACACTTCCAGGGTCAAAGGGCACCTCGCTGATGCAAAGGGGAGGCCGGATCCTGATCTGAGCTCTTGCGACAAAATTAGAATGTGCTGTGGTCTTACTTAAAGAAATGTTTGTTCCCCCTGTCAATGGGCTGAACAGTCAAAGCAGCCAAATGCTACATCAAATGTCTTTGCCTAGCTGCTTTCTTTAAAAAACACTGAATAATTCCACGCGCAAAAGAATTTGTATTGAGGTTTCATTTTTTTTATTTTTTATTTTAAAGGTGAAATGAATAGCCTCACTCGGTTGGATAGCTTGCCTGAGGTTTTCTAAAATGGGTTTTTTATTATTTGCCATACCACAAATACTTGTAGAGCTTTTTAGAAAGAGAGAGAGAGAGAAAAAAAATAGGAACCGTTTGGCAAAAATGGATATAGGCAAAAATAATAATAATAATAATAAAAGTCTCACCATAAGGAAATACAGTTCTGCCTAAATATATATAGTATATTTTAAAAACAATGCTTATTTTACACGTGATAAGTAATGTACACACCGCAAGGACGCACGGAGATAATAAAAACCTGCATTATTAAAATTGATTAAATTTGTAAATACCATTTTAGAATGGATATAGTTTGATTAAACCAGTGTGCGCGGGGGAAGTCTTACGTAATGCATTTAACTCTTAAATATGGGATTTCACCCCAAATAAGTTCTTGTTATGCATGTGTATAAAGGGAAATGATGCTAGGAAGCAGAAAACATTTTAGAAAGTAAATACTAAAGCATGAAGGCGAAACAAAAGCTTCTTTCCAATTTGATACTTATTTTCCCAGACCCTACCCCGTCCCAGAAAAACAAAGGGAAGCAAAACAGCAGGACAAAATTATTCTTTATTTTAATATGCTGTCAGTGAATGATGCAGCAGGTTACACTATTATTGCTGAAAGACAGAAGGCTAAGCTTTAAAATTAGAAAATTGATCAACTGGGATTATATCAAGAGAGAGATTTCATCAAAGCCTTGTAACAATCCATCCCCATGTACTATTTAGACATAGCTAATCTACATGAATAAATTGACCATTCAGGGCCTCAGAATCTGCCATGTAGGTCCCAATTTTTCACAGAGGCTTTTAAATATGTATTTGGTAGGTACAAAGTGCTGAATATATTTTCAGTCTTTTTATATTAAGATTTACAACGAATGACCTTAAGCAGGGCCATGTGTGTAAAACAAAGTGACCGGACCACCCTGATTTGAACAGACTTGAGGTATAGAATCATACTTCATTCTCATTCAAATTTTTGGGTGGGCCAGGAGAAAGCCAAAACCAAATCTTTGTAATATTGCTAAAACGGCTCCCTCGTTTGCTCTTACAGAATATTCTCCATATTTGTTATTTATTTATTTATTGGTTTCTGGACTCCATTTAAGCGTGGGCGACATTTTCCATACTGCATGCCCAAGACAAGACATACAAAAATGTACTTGTAAAAATAGAGCTTTAAATTCACTCCGAACCCCCAAAAGAAATCCTGACATTCGGATAACCCAACTGGCAATATGCCATTTGATACCCACATAGACAGCAGGCTATTTTCTGTTACACCACTTTTAATAAAAAGAGCTCCTTTCTTTAACGGTAGTGGTTGGCATATTGCCCCTTTCAGAAACCGAAGTAACCGTCATCTTGGATGTAACAAATTAGTACATTCACAGAATAATAATAAGCACAGGCCATGAAAACACTATTGTTTTTTTTTTCTTTTCTTTTAATTTCTATTTTGCTGCTTGGAGGTTTGGTTCTTGGGGGAGAAAAGTATAATTCCCTTTTAGCAAGCATAACTTCTTCTTCTTTTTATTTTTCAGATGATTGCCTTGGGCAAAAATAAACCCTAAATGTAATATGTAATATATATGTTTGGAGCAGTCAGGGGGCAACAATTTTGGAAGCCAAATAAGTATCAGTTGGTCTAACCTAAATGGCATAATGCACCAAGAATTTATTAATGTGTCCCAAATAATTCTGTCGCTTAAAGTTTTGCATCCATTAATCAGGGACTGTATGCGTGTATATTAGGGACTGTCTTTCCGATTGAATTATTATTATTTTTTCACTAGATTTTTTTAGAGAATTTTAGACTGTGGTTTTAGAAGACATTAACACATCTACCTATTTGTCACAAACAATTAAAAACCAAATTGTTTCCAGGCTATTTCTTAATTGGTGCTTCATACAGTATTATGTAAAATCAAAAGGACATATAAAAATAAAGCTGTTCCCGATGAAAAAAATACGACTCATAAAAAAGATGATTAATGCTACAATATCAATTGGATAAGTTTTTCTTCTGTTATTTTATATTTTTTAATTTCCTTTCCTACCTTTCTAAAATTATTTCAGGCAGATTGCAATTTGTGAAAACGGTAGCAATCCATTGTCTGTTCTTGCCCATCTTCTGGCAAACCCGTCTTGAATGATGAAAAGAAGACTTCTTGGAAAGAATTCTTAGAGTTCCAATTTATTTTTTTTCCCTACCACTATTTAGTCACTCTTTCTTTTTGAAATAAAATTTCAGATATTGCCCGGGATCTATAACAAGCATATCCCTTACCTTATAGCTTCTAAGCAACAGATAGCACTTAAATTAATACGACACAGTAACAAGTATCAAAGTCGTCAGTTAAGGGTATCTTCAGGATAGGCTGAGTGCCTTTTCATTTTAAGGGTCTGCTAATTTTAACAACTCATATGGAACTAATCACGAGGGATGTATTACAGCAAAAGCTTTTGACATGTATCAGACTTCGTCAGAGGCGTCTGGCAAAGTGCATCCTAGTTTATAAGCCCTGCTGTCAAAATAAATTTAAAAATCTTGTTGCCACAAACTAAGGTGTGAAAGTAGGCAATTATCTATAGATTTGATAAATAAACAAACAAATAAAATGGTAAATACAACTTTGAACGTGCTAATCCACACTTAAAAATAAAAATAAACAAGGACCTGTTCCTAAAATTATATTTTAAACTATCCGAATTTGACTCGTCGCATTTAGTTTCTTCAGGTAAAAGGGAAGCAATTTAATAATAATAATAAAAAAAAAAACTTTGTAGCTCAAATGAGGGTGAGAATATCTCATTATAAATGGAAACATTCCTGAAAAAGCAGCCGAGCATGACTAAAAAGATCACTCGTTTATACCAGGGGAAGAAAAAAAATAGTCTTTTTATTTTGCCTTTTGTCAGAAAGTCATAGGGGAAATATATCTCCTACTTTAATTCAAGTGATAAACTTCAACAACCGAGGCGTATCCTAAAACAGTTCTGGGTGAAGCGTAATAAAGAGAGGTCTGTGTGGTCCCAATTCTAAAACATAAAACTGATAGATAATGGTGTCATTATCTCTCAGAGTAAACCTGTAATGAAAAACTTTGCTGGGATAGAAAATGTACATGGAACACCACACAAAGGGAGTTACTGTAGATTATTCTGCATGCGGAATATGTCCAAGGATTGAAATAAATTAGCAAATTCCTGATCGCGCAAGTAAATCCTTAGAATAACTGAAGGTCTTCTATTATAGTCTATCTTGTTTATTTTATATATATATATATATCCTGCTTGTTTAAATCACACTCAAGATATCCAAGATTTCCATTGTCTTGAGGAGCATAGGCTGCTGAGCAAAAAAATTAACACATTTAAGAAAATGTGTTTTTTTTCCTATGTGCATCTGAGACATGTACATAAGTCAGAAAAAAAAACCTTTTATAGATCCAGAGATGAATTATTGAGTTTCCTGATTAGCGTAACTTTTAACTACTGTATATGCTTGCTATCCTGAATTAAGTTAGATTTTGTTCGTTTTTGCTAGCAAGGATTAAGAATCATCGAAGATAGCAATTGCTCCTTCATTTTTAAACAAAAGATCCATTATCTTCTTTCTTATGAAATCAGAAAACTAGAGATTCCCATAAGTGAGAACATTTAGAGCTATTATCATTTCTCCATTAAATATATAGGCTTGTTTATCTGGTTGCTTTGTTTAAAATAAGCAATCTTATGCACTCACAAGATCCAGAAATTCAAAAACATGTAAGAGAAATGAGATGGAAATCCACATTTACCTATTTTCAAATAATAGATCATTTACGGGGGAGGGAAACGGCTAATACAAACTCAGTTGCTTTCCAATGAAATTCCTTCAATGCAGGGCAAAAGTACTAAGAAATAACAGTTTTACTCACATGGCATAGTACATCCATCTGTGGCTTTCTCTCAAATGTTATGAAGAAAATAATAATAAGTAGTAACTTAGTCTTAACCGTTGATAAGAAAGAAAACACTAGTTTAAATGCACAAGATATGAGATATGTCACCTGTACACTGTAAATATTATTATTGATGTGAGTATGTCTCCCCTCCTTTGTTTGTTTTTCTTTTGTATGTTGTTGAAATAAAAAACTTAAAAAAAAGAAAGAAAGAAAAAGTCTGGATGGTGTACAGGTAGTCCTCAACTTACAACCATTTCTTTAATGACTATTCAAAGTTACAACGGTTGCATTGTCCCAGGGTCATGTGATCCCCTTTTGAGCAACGGAAATGTTGGCCTCAGTGGTAATAGTGAGGTGAGGACTATCTCTACGCTGCAGTACCTAAAGACAGCAGAAGAGAAGAGAAAGAACTAGAGAACATCAGAAAATAAAAAGACCTGCAAATAGAAGGAGAACGATTGTGGCAAAAGGAAGCGAAGATGGTACCAAGAGTAAGAGACACCATAGAAACAAAACCCAAAACATATGGAGCATCCCTTGAACACCGTTGGCATTGTCAAAACCACTTATCGGTCAATTGCAAAATGCAGCTTTACCTGGAACAGTTTACCACCTGCAATAATACTTCTAACACCGTAAAGCAGCAATGTCTGCCTATCCCTTGAGCTGGGGAAGGATAGGATAGATGGATAAAAATGCCAAATTCCGTCTTAGCATCTGGCTAACTGTGCCAACCGACAACAATAAATAGAGATCAGGCGTGAATGTACGTGAGGTAAGCATGTATATGTAGAAATAAGTATACAATAGCTATAACAGTGTGTATTTGGCGAACACCTAGAGTTTGTATTTAGCAATAGCAATTAGCAATAGCAATTTGATTTATATACCACTTATCAGTGCTTATACAGTTCTCCCTAAGCGGTTTACAGAGAGTCAGCATAGTGCCCCCAACAATCTGGGTCCTCATTTTACCGACCTCAGAAGGATGGAAGGCTGAGTCAACCTTGAGCCTCGTGAAATTTGATCTGCCAAACTGCTAACAGCCGGCAAGTCTGCAGTACTGCATTTAACCACTGCGCCACCGAGGCTCTATTTCTCAACGTAAGAATGAAATTTATGTTTATTTTTTTTAAATAATAAACTCTATTTAATAATAATAAATTACACTATACTCTGCCCAGAGCCCCTCTCTGAGGGAGATGGGTGGTTAAGAAATATGAAATATAAATCAATGAAATAAATAAAACATCTGCCTATTTCTTTACTTAAGAAATATGTATATGGCCTCCCTCTTACCTTCGAGACCGCCTTCTGCTACCGTATGCCACCCAGCGCCCAGTGAGGTCCCACAGATTTGGCCTGTTGCGGGTCCCGTCAGCCAAACAATGTCAGCTGGCGGGCCCCTGTGCTAAGGCCTTCTCTGTGGTGGCGCCGACCCTCTGGAACCAGCTCCTGGTTGAGATCAGGACCATCCCCACCTTATCGGCCTTCTGTATAGCCACAAAGACCTGGCTCTGCTGGAACACCTGGAATTAATATGCCCTTCCCCCCGGATGATTGTGACTGTGATTGTTGTTGGTTTTTCTTTTTATTTTGTAATATTGTGTTATTGTAAGCCGCCTCGAGTTCCCCTTGATGAGGCGGGGTATAAACATAAATAAATAAATAAATAAACAAATAAATAAATAAACAAATAAATAAACAAATAAATAAACAAACAAACTATTAGCAGGCATGTCCACAGCAAGCTGAGATTAAAAGAAAATGAAAAAATGTGTTCTGTGATGTACAGTGTACTTTTCTCCTCTTATTTGTATGAATATCAATACATAAGGGCAAAAATATTGTTTTTGTTTATTTATTCATATCCTGCCTTCATTATTTTTACAAATAATTCAAGGTGGTAAACATATCCAACACATCTTCCTCCTATTTTCACCACAATAACTCTGCGAGGTTAGTTGGGCTGGGAAAGTGTGATTGGCCCAAAGTCATGGCTTTCATGGCACTTGCATTTTGATGTCAAGATATATTATTTGTGCACACAGACCTACAAGACACCCATGAACCCCACAGAAAGGACTTTAATTTAACATTAAAAACCAAATTCAGCTGTTCAATGTTCAGTTTTACATTGTAGACCACACTTTTAGTTTTAAACATGTTTCCTTACTACTCCAGTAAATCCGTTTTTAAAACAGCCTCTTTACTGTCAAACTTGAAGAAAGCAGATGAGCAAAAAGGGGGTTTGTGGAAGACTTAATTTGGGCTGGTGTTCTAGTGAAATGAAGTAATCTGCCACAGAATGAACTGAAAAAAGAAAGTAGCCCTTCTGCCATACCTTTTTAATGTTCAATGGCTCTTAAGTGAACAGATGAAAATCTTTTTTCAAAAAGAGCTCAAATTTGTAGCACTAAAAGTACTCAAATTTTCTTGTTATCGTTCTTTCTACTGTTGTAAAGATTGTGATATTTAATATTTTTCCTTGTTTAATTTTAGGTAAGACACTTATATATATGTGATTTCCACAAGAACTTCATTCAAAGTGTCCGAAATAAAAGAAAAAGGAAAACCAGTGATGATGGGGGAGACTCTCCAGAGCATGAAATAGATGTTCCAGAGGTGAATCACATAATAAAATGTAGATTTATTGTTTTTATATTTTTGTAAGTTTAATTATACTTCCTAAAAGCAGCATAATATGTATTTATTAAGATTGTACTCCAGTCACTAGTGCTCAGAACTTTCTGATTCATACAATTTTAAACATATAAATAACATTGGGGCAGTATATCTTTTTTCCATATCACAAACTTTGTGAATAATGCAAATCATGAATTTATTTATTTATTTCATTTTTATGCCGCCCAATTCCTGAAGGACTCTGGGCAGCTTACAGCATAGATAGCAATAGTACTCAGATTTTATATACTGCTTATCAGAGCTTAACAACACTCCCCAAGCAGTTACAGAGTCAGCTTATTGCCCCCAACAATCTGGGTCCTCATTCAGAAGGACTTACAATTTTTGGTCACAATTCAGGCCTTAATTAAGACACCTAAAAAATGGAGCAACTTTGGATACAGCAGATTAAAATTGTCTTGTTACTGTCTCTGAAGTGCTTTAACTTTCTACTAGTTATCAGCTCAAAACAGCCACAGCAGCTTTCTGCCAATTTCTATCTTGCCGTATAGAAGAACCCTATGTTATCACATCGGTGATCATTACTATCTATATCTTGAATAAACATGTAGAATCTGAGCAAGTCCTTAATTTTCTTTGTCCTGAAACTCTCACTCCTCAGCATCTATCTTTCACTATATACTTGTTCCATGCTCTACCTTGTGCACATTTAGCAAGTCTTTGTTTGCTTATTTAATGTTACAAATAATTTAATCTGATTGTCCTTTTCTCATAATTTTCAGTTCTACCATCTTTTGAGATATTAACATATTGTACAAATAACTGCTTTCAATCTTTTTAGTTTGTAGCATTCAAAATTCTGAAGAAAAACATTTTTTCTACAAAACTACAAAAATATTTATATATAATGCTGAAAACATGTTATATGTTATATACCTGTTATATATCTGTAATCATCTACACGTTTCCCAGTACAAGTAAATGTTTAAGAATTTAACAAGCAGGGTTTGCCATATTTTGCTTTTGCTGCATAGTTCTTTAGGAATGCAGTGCTTTTTAAGAAAAAGTATTTCGAAGCACACTATAGCACTAAAGTTGCCCATGCAATTTCTTAAAACATCTGCATTGTTTTCCGGGGAGTCACATGGCTATCCTATCACGTAACCCTGGGAAAAGATGAATGAACATGTGCAACTTTATATAGATTGTAAAGAAGCTTTTTGCTATTAAAACAATACATTGTAGAGGGTTAATTCTTTTCAGTTGTCAATTGAACTAAATATATTCATTGTGCCCCTTTTTTTAGGTTGATTTGTTTCAGCTTCAAGTAAACACTTTGCGCCGTTACAAAAGACATTACAAACTACAAACCAGACCTGGTCTCAATAAAGCTCAGTTGGCAGAAGTAAGTCAGTGAGGACTTTATGATTTCCACATGTATTTTCCTTCTGCTAGGAAAATGTTTTTATTAAAAGAATTTTAATATTTTTTTTTCAGACTGTCAGTCGTCACTTCAGGAACATCCCAGTGAATGAAAAAGAAACTCTTGCTTACTTTATCTACATGGTAAAAAGCAACAAGAGCAGATTGGATCAGAAAACAGAAAGCAGTAAACTGGAATGAAAGTTAGGTAGATTATAGACTCAAACAAGTGTAATATTTTTTAAAAAGCATCAGGTGCATTATAAATACTTTTTTAAAAAATAAGATTTTTTTGTGTAAATTAAAATATACATAAGAAAAGAAAGCAAAATTTGATCCCCATATTATAATACTTAATTTCAAAATGTGTATGAAAACCTCTGCAGTTTCAAAGCATGGTCTTTAACCTGAAGGAAAGATATAAAGAAACTCAAGATGCCCAAAGCAATGACTGTTTAAAAAATTGACCAATGTTACAGATTGTAACAAACCATGCATTAGTTTGGCATTCTTGAATAGAATCCTATCATACTCACTTAGTATTAAGGCACAGATCAGGTAAAACTTCTAAATTCTGATTTAAAACACCTCTACGCTCACCACTTGTGCGCCACATAAAATTACTTGTTTTGAGACTAAATATCTCAGATTTTCATGGGTGCTAAACATTTCTAATCTTAGTGTTTTTGCATATATATCGGTTTTTACATTGAAACATAGAAATTGGCCAGCATAACTCATTTATTAATATTTATTAGAGTGTCATGACTATACAAATTCTAATGTGTTGAATATTTCAATATTTCTGTTTTTCAAACAAACTATTGAATAGAGAGCTGTTGCTACAGATTCGTGCTATTTGCTGATTTTTTTAAGGGTGGACGCTAGTGATGTAGCCATAGGAGGGGTTTTACTACAACGGGATGAGACCACTAAATTGAGACCTTGTGCATATACATCAAAAAAGTTGACTCCCACAGAAAGGAAGTGGGCTATCTGGGAAAAGGAGGTCTTCGCTGTGCAATAGGCTTTAAGCATGTGGCGCCATTATCTGGAAGGGTGCAAAATCCCGTTCGAGGTCTAGACTGACCATCAAAATTTATTGGCATTGACAAAAGTGAGTAGATTGTTTCCGAAGCAGGCACAGTGGGCTCAGTTCTTCCACTGGTTCAATTTTTCGTTGAAATACATTCCCAGTGGACAAAATTTCTTGGTGGATGCTCTATCTCAGCAGCCGCAATTTCAGTCACAAAGGGAAGAGATTATACAACCCTTAATTCCTAATGAAGAGGATGTTAAGATGTTTCAGCATGTGAATGCTGCTAATAGTTTTAAAGTCAGTTTGATTGGGGCTTTAGAGAAGGATGAGTGGTGGTTAAAGAACAAACCCTTAGACTCAATGAGACATGGATTGGGATGGGTTAATAATAAAATATATGTCCCGGTCAGTTGCAGATTATGATTGTTACAGTTATCCCATGATGCCAAAGTAGCTGGTCATTTTGGGTTTCTTAAAACACTCCATCATATCCGGCGGAGGTTCTGGTGGCCAACTATGCGGAAAGATATAGAGCAATACTGTAGAAATTGTAAAGTATGCTTAGTGTCAAAACACAAGAGTGGAAAGCCTTATGGCTTATTACAGCCAGTAGCGGATCCCCATTTCCCTTGGGATGAAATTGCAATGGATTTTATCGTAGAATTGCCACCAAGTAAGGGTTGTACCATAATTCTTTCCGTGATTGACCTGTTCTCGAAGCAGGCTCATTTCATACCGTGTAGGCAGTTACCCTCAGCTAAACGATTAGCGGATATCTTTATCAGTCACATTTATAGGATCCATGGTGTTCCAACAAG
The DNA here is from genome assembly GCA_027560395.1 of Boaedon fuliginosus. Classification (NCBI taxonomy): domain Eukaryota; kingdom Metazoa; phylum Chordata; class Lepidosauria; order Squamata; family Lamprophiidae; genus Boaedon; species Boaedon fuliginosus. The sequence continues at coordinate 222,749 of JANHGC010003721.1, read as the reverse complement.
GATAATTTCGGATAGGGGGCTGCAGTTCACCGCAAAATTCTGGAGAGCCTTTATAGATCTGATAGGTTCCTCACAAGGTCTTAGTTCAGGATACCATCCATGTACCAATGGGGCTGCGGAACGGGTGAATGCTATGATAAAACGGTATTTAAGAAGCTACGTTAATCAAAACGGATCTAATTGGGTTGACCTGCTACCATTTGCAGAGATGGCTTACAATAGTGCTGAACACAGTAGCACAGAGCGTTCTCCTTTCGAGATAGTATATGGTAAAAATCCAACAACTATACCAGAATTAGATATAATTAGGCACAATAAGGCAACCCCAAAGGAATGGGCGACTAGGCTCCCACAGTTATGGGTTAGTATTAAACAGGCGTTAAACATGGCCAGGGACAAGTACAAACAGTGGGCTGACAAAAAGCGGCAGCAACAGCCCGTACTTAGAATAGGGTCAATGGTGTATTTGTCTACTAAATATTTAAGATAACGACGTAAGCTGGGACCAAAGTATGTAGGTCCATTTCCAGTCGTACGGATAATCAATCCAGTAACTGTACAACTCC
>JANHGC010003721.1:61989-73060 GCA_027560395.1 Boaedon fuliginosus | reverse complement strand
CCAATGCTGTCTCAGTGCTGTACCCAGGCCTGAACCCAGATTGCAAAGAATCCAGATAATCAGCTTCATTCAAGGTCTGCAGGAGCTGAGAGGCCACCACCTTCTCAACAACCAAAAAGGGAAGGTTGGGGACTGGACGAAAGTTATTCAAAACAGCTGGGTCCAGGGAAAGCCTCTTGAGGAGGGGCCTGACCACCGCCTCTTTCAAGGCAGGCGGAAAGGATCCCTCTCTCAAAGAGGCGTTAATAACCGCCTGGAGCCAGCTGCGTGTCACCTCACGGCTGGCCGAAACCAGCCAAGAGCGACACGGGTCCAACAAACAGGTGGTGGCACTCACAGCATGAACAACCTTGTCCACATCATCAGGGGCCACAGGAACAAACTTATCCCAGATAACAGGACTAAGACCCGCCGCCATCATCTCAATGGACTCTGTCCAGCTGGAGTCAAGGTCCAACCGAATCTGAGCGATTTTGTCCAATGGAAACTGAACAAACTCCTCAGCTCTACCCTGCAGGGGCTCCTCGGTCTCCGCTGGTCTCAGGAGAGCACGAGTCACCATAAACAGGGCGGCTGGGCGACAGTCTGCGGATGCGATAAGAGCGCCATAGTAGGAATGCTTTGCCGCTTTTATCGCCACTAAATAGGTCTCAATATGAGCTCCTAATAGTGTTCGGACAGATTCCGCCTTTCCCTTCTTCCAGCAGTACTCCTCTGTCGCTTCATCCCCCGGAGCTCCTCAGTAAACCAAGGGGACCTCCGGGGTCTGCGAGCAGTGAGAAGTTGCAAACGCACAACACGATCCAGGGCCCCGCCGGCGGCATTATTCTACACCGCCACCAAGGACTCGGTCGTGCTATGGGTCAGGGAATCCGGAATTTCCCCAAACTCCTTCTGAAACCCTATTGGGTCCATTAGGTGCCTGGGTCAGAACCACCTAGTCGGTCCCGCCTCCCTGCGGGGTGATGTGGACGTCAGAAAATCCAATTGGATAAGGGAGTGATCTGACCATGGCAAGGATTCTATGACTATATCCCACAACCCCAGATCACGGTGCCAATGCTCCAAGATAAAAATTAGATCGAGTGTGTGTCCCCTCATGAGTCGGACCCTGAATTACCTGGGTCAGGTCCATGGTTGCCATGGAGGCCATGAACTCCTGTGCCGCATCTGAAGAGCTGCCCAAGGATGGTGCTTGGAAGTCCCCAAGCACCATCAGCCTGGGGAACTCAATCGCCAGCCTGGCAACCTCATCAAGCAGCACTGGCAGAGCTGATGCAACACAGCTGGGAGGCAGGTACGTTAGCAACAGACTCACCTGAGCCCCTAAGTCCAAACTCAGAAGGAGAGACTCACCCCCATCCATCTCAGGAGCTGCGCCTTCCCATGGATGGAGTTCCTGCAGTATAATTACCGCCACCCCACCACCCCTGCCCTGAAACCCGGCGGGGCACATTTCCGTGAAGGGAACACCTTTTATATTGTCCTAGAGAGCAAATTCCGCATAAAGTGATCACATGCTCTGTGCAAAGTGGCGACAGCATCTGTCTTCTCTCCCTCCCTTGCTCCTCCCAGGGCCTTTTTTTTACCTTTACTAGGTGGCTGCAAAATGAGCGTCTGCTCCTTCTGGGTGAAGTGCAGCTCCTGGGCCACGTGGCAAGCCGTCAGTGGGCTGTCACCGGTTATCATCACTACCTGTAGAATGGGGTTAAAGGGCAGGTTTGTGCCACCTGACTATAGGCAACGTGCAGGGAAGCTGCTGTGCATAAATGGCAATCTGCTTCAGAACTAATTGCTTGGAAAAGCAGTCTGTCGAATGTGCATACAAAAGCAGCATCTTGGCTGGTGGTAATTAAAAATGCAGATCAGTATGTTTCCTCTTCCCTCTCCTAAAGCAATTTTGGAAAGACGGTTTTGATCCTCTGTCTCTCAACTGAGAACATCCCATCATGTATAATGGGATAAAGAGGAAATGCCCATGCTTCAAAAAAGAAACACTGTGCTTGCCTATATCCTCCATTCCAAACTGGAGAAATATACATTATCCAAAAGAAGAACTGTTCACCTTCCATAGTAGCAATACTATGTTTGGAGCTTGCTTGGGTTGCCCAGTTTCTTAAGGAAAACTGGATGCCTGACTGGGGGAGGGGGGGTGTTTTTCATCTGCTCCTGCAGGATTTTTTTGTTTGCTTAGCTGCTGTTTATGACCCAAAGGCAGGGGTGGGATTAAGCTGGTTTGGACCGGTTCAGGTGAACCAGATGTTAATTTCATGTCTGGTTCGGCAAACCGGTAGTTGCAACAACTGGCTGGCCCTGCCCACCCCTCGCAGGAGTCTCCATGCAGTCCATTTTGGATGCCAGGTAAGTGCTGGGCCCCGCGAGGAGGCTCTGGGAGGGTGAAAAACTGGCTTCCTGGAAGTTCTGAAAGTCCGGAAACAGGCCCATTTCCGGCCTCTGGAGGACCTCCAGACCCTGGGGGAGACCGTTTTCGCCCTCCTGGAGGCTCAAAGGAAGCCTCCAGAGCCTGGGGAGGGCCTCCTGGAAGTTCCTGAAGTCCGGAAATGGGCCTGTTTCTGGCCTCCAGAGGACCTCCGGCACCTGGGGGAGGCTGTTTTCATCCTCCCAGAGACTCAAGGAGAGCCTCTGGAGCCGGGGGAGGGCAAAAACGCCCCCCCTCCCAGTGCTGGAGGCTGACTAGGCCACGTCCACCATGGCCACACCCACCCAACAACCAGGCAGAGAACTGGTTGCTAAAATTTTTGAATCCCATCCCTGCCCAAAGGTGCTTTTTTCAAGGGGCAACTGGACTTGCTGGTTTTTCTTTGAAGACATTTCGCTTCTCATCCAAGAAGCTTCTTCAGCTCTGACCAGATGGTGGGGAATGGAAGGATTTATACTCCTTGCAGACAGCCAGTCATTTGCATTCTTGTAGTGGGTCGTTAAGGTCACCTGGAGGTTTATCTGTGTCATCAGGATCAGCTGAGTGGTACAAATGGGTGTGCAGCTTTCTTGGAACTGTTGAAAGGACTGTGTTGTAGACAGGGGATATCCTATCAATGTCGTATCCCACCCCGTCTGTTGAGAGAGGGCTGTTCAATTTCGACACAATGACCTCTTTAAGCTTCTTGGATGAGAAGCAAAACGTCTTCAAAGAAAAACCAGAAAGTCCAGTTGCCTCTTGAAAAAAGCACCTTTGGGACAACCGTGACCTGGATGATTAAGAATCTCCATAGACTGTTTTTTAAGAGTTATTCTGATGCCCTAGCCAATTTATCTAAGAACATACAGACAAAAAGATACTACAATATGTTTCATCCCTTTGGATTGGAGGAGGTGACAAAAGAGCAGTGCAGATCCAACAAACATGAAGAATTAGGAAGACTGGTGAAATTGTGCAAATTGGCTCAAACTTTTTTGCCTAGGCCCCTCTTCTTGGTTCCTTCCACAGTTTCTCAGCCACAACTCACATGGTGGGAAGCATTCAGTATATCACGGATAACTGGCTTCGAGTCGACTTTAAGAGGGCAGGAAACTACAATGAAGCCTGTGAACCTCAAGTCACATTCCAGGGCCTCCCGCTTTATTTCTCGTGCCTTTGGATAGGAAACAAAAATGCTGATTATAGCTAAGATATTTTTACACTAATATAACACTCCCCCAATCTCAACTTCCACCCCCCCCCCCCACTGAAAGATAACTTGGAAATTATTCCATGCCTTTCTAAAAGTCAAAAAGTTAAGTATATTTAAGAAATCAATCCAGATTACATTTAAATATTTTTTTCCTCCATACTCCAATATCTTTACGACTTCCATGTTTTATGATTCTACTTTCATTCCATGTTTGTCCCGAGTTAACAATTTACGTAAGTTGGCCTTGATTTCAAATTGGTTATTGATTTGGGTCTACTGCATCCCATGAAATAACCAATGTGCATTTTTTTATTCAATAAAGCAAACCATGCCATAACAACACATGAACACACAACCTTTGCCAGTAGGCCCCCTTCCTAGAACAACCCATTCCAACACAACTGCCCCCTTCCCCCCACCCTCTTTTCTCTAGTCTATCCTCTGCTCTTTAAATTTACTGCAAACCATCTGTCCTCAGGTTTAGTTCTCAGTCTAAACTTTGAGTGCCTCGTAATTTAAGAGGGTTCATATCAAAGAATATTCTTATCATATCGAGGAAGCTAATTCACACCAGTTGCTCCATTCATGCTTTTTCTTTGCTTGCTTCTCTCCCTATTGCTTGCTTGCTGTCTGGTCTATGGTGACAGCAGATCGTGTCCCCTGCTCTGTAGAGTTCTTCAAACTCTTAAGAAAGGCTTTGCTATCCAAGGCCATGCTGCCTGCACTTCTACGGCTTATTATTTTACCCTCTTGGTCTCTAATTCCCTCACCCTCTCCATTGCTTCGTGCATCTGTTACAGAGCAGCTTTCCAAATGGCAACTGTGCCCCTTGCCTTTCGAGTACAGCATCACAATCAGGGGTGGGATTCAAATAATTTAACAATCCAGCCCAGGGTCAGGTTGGCTGTCGTGGGAGGCATGGCCCAGCTCCGGCCTCCAGCACCAATACACCTGCGGGACAAGCCTCCCACGATGGCCAACCTGACCCTGGGCAAACCAGTTGTTAAATTACCCATACCCCCCACCCCAGCTATCAAAATGGATCCTGGGAGCTGTGCTGCAATGAAGAACTGGGAAATGGAGCAGCTAGCAAGAGGAAAGGAGGAAAGCAGCCTTCTCCTTCCCTTGCCCCGGCCGTTCCATTGCCCATTTCTCCATTGCACCGTAGTGGATCCACTTTGACAACAGAGGTGGGGAGGGGTAATTTAACGACCTGTTCATTCGAACCAGTGCGAACTGACTGAATCCCACCCTTGATCACAATACTGCCTAAGCGGCCACCACCACCCATCCCTTAAAAGCAGACTTCATCATAAATTTGCTACATGAATGAGAAGCGGCCTTCCCTCTGCTTATTTAGAATTCTGTACTTCTTTCCCCCGATTAGAGGAGAGAGGGGTTTCATATTAAGAAAGGAGGCACTGACAGGCTTTACTCTTCTGTCGGTCTTCAAACGAGACCTTCAGGATATGCAGAGGATGGTTTGTTAGCAAGAAGGAAATTGAATAATTCAGTTAAGTTGGTTGTTCACATTTCTCTCCCTTCCCCTGCCCCTCAAGTGTGAAGTAAATGGAAGGAACACCCCTTTTAAAAAAGGGAGCATGTAAGCCATTACCTATAAATCTAACAGGATTGTTGAGTTAGACACAGTATTGATTGTATCTCACAGAGCACCAATGTATCTTACGGCACATATGAGCTCTGGAGGAAGATTTGAAACTTACCTGCTGATGAGTGAGGTGCCCCAATTCTTTGTAGCCAAGGGCCAAAACTCTGGCTCCCTCACGTGATATCTCTGTGTGAATAGCATCATAGGTACTTGGACACTGAGAGAACTGCACAAAAAGACAGCAACCATTACAATAAAATACTGCTGAAAGACCAATCACTAAGCCAACTCACATTTGCATTCACATAGAAGAGTGTGCAGATGGGAAGGGCACACATGTCACTATGGGATACAAAAGAGACTTCCAGCATGTGCTGGAAGTTCAGAGTCCTCCTGACTAGACACACAGACAAAAAAAGAAGATTTAGCCAATGATACATTGCTCCAAACGGGCATCCTCCCAGGTATGTTGGCATCATGGCTGCCAAATTCACAGCCAATGATTATGGCTGAGGATACTAGGGCAATAGTCCTAATATAGCTGGAGGGCACCAGGAGTATTGGAGGTACCTGCTTTATTTTACCATGCAAAATAGGAGTTATCAAATGGAGAAATACAGATTGTCCTCAGTTTACAACGACAAATGGGACTAGAATTTCTGCTGCTAAGAAAAGCAACTGAGTTGGCACCTGATTTTACTTATTATTATTATTTTTTTGCCATGGCTATTAAGCAAAACGCCACAGGTGTTAAGTGAATCTGGCTTTCCCTCATTGACTTTGCTTGTCAGAAGCTGGCTGGGAAAGTTGTTGGAAATCGTGATCACAAGATCCTGGGATACTGCAACCATCATAAATGCATGCTGGTTGCCAAGGGCCGGGATTTTGATCACATGACCATGAGGATATTGTGAAGGTCGTAAATGCAAGACCTGTCATAAGTTGCCGCCTCGAGTTCCCCTCTGGGTGAAGAGAGGCGGGGTATAAATCCAATAAATGAAATGAATGAAATGAAATGAAGTTGAGGACTATCTGTATTTCCTATGTTGAATTCCCTGTGAAATTTCCTCTTATTAATTTCAGTCCATAAGCAGGCCAATCTAGATTTTTCTGATTTCTTTGAAACCTTTATATAGCTACCAAAGTCAACATGACATACAAAATAATTAAATAACAATACAAAATAAATATAACACATAACACTAAAACAAGCTAAAACTTTAAATAGCAATCAGAACTAAAATACGCTCTATTGTCTCCAAGAGGGGACCCTGTTCATCCTGATCCAAGCAACTGAAGAGTCACATTTTAATTGTGTTTCTTTCAGCCCAGCTTTGTAATATTTGCAGACCTGGTCAATATAAATCCCTGATAAAATGCTGGACTAAACCATGTGACATTCAATCCAAACTGAAGTGGAGCCATTAATGAGCGTTCGTTCACTAGATGCATTCACTCAACCAAGTGTGAGTCCAATTAACAAGAATAACCTATAGCTCATATTTTAACCATTTTATTAAGACTTTTACACTACTATGATGAAGGCTGACAAGCTCTGAGAGGCTGGCATAACTCTAGAAACAAAAACAAAACAAAATAAAAACCACTTGGGTTTCCACAAAGATTATATTGCTAGCAGGATAATGTATCTCGGCCCTGAAAACTTGCCAAGGCAATACTCCCATTTAACATACCTATCTTAATTTAAGGCAGAGTTGGTGTCTTTCTCATACTGTACTACCACCTTCTTCTGAACTAAGGAATATTTTCTGCAGTGGTCCAGCTCCCTGTTTAATTCCCTCTTCTGTCTTCCATGTTCCAAAGGCCTGTTAGCTATGACAGTACCTCCTTCTTCATGCTCACTCTCCTTCCACCCTGGAATGCATGGAAAATAGTGATCCTAACAGACAAAGACTAGACTGGCAACTCAAGGCCAATGATTTTAACTTGACCAGCCTTGGCATCAATTCTCCTTCGTGTCCCTCAAAGCCATTTCCTCTTCTCTCCACAATGTTTGACACTGTTTCCAATAAACTCTTCGTGTCAGGATAACCCTTTCAGTGAATTAAAGGTTTTAATCTCCTTCTCTTCCTGCACATAAGACTCTAGAAGTTGTTCCACCCCATCTGGAAGGCAGGGGGAATTAGAACAGGAAGGGTGAATAGATGGAATAGGGAAACCATTCCTGCATAAAGAGAAAGCCGTGAAACACCAGATATACTTCAGAACGAAAAACTATCACGTTGAGCTAAGCAGCCACAGGAAAGAGTGCAATAAACTTTGAATCCACTTTCTTGGAGAGGCAGAAAGTAAGGTAAAAATTACATGGAAAACCACTCAAATCCCACACCGTAATTCCTGATCCTTCCTCTCTATGCACATACGCTATCCATTTACGCACAGCCTTGGCAGAATCCGGGCGTTCCCAAAAGGGAGATTGGAGAAGGGTTGAGGCTCATGAAACTCAAGGCAAGAGCAAACCATGTGTGCCACGGCCCTAAATTCTGCCTCATGCCAAGAGCACAACACAGAATATTTTAAAAGCAAATTCTGCAAATGGCAACAAGTCAGGCCATACGTTCCGTTGCTGGACAGAGAGCAAGACAAATATCACACTTCTTCACTCCATCTTCGCATCCAATTCCAGGTGATGCGGCAATCATAAATCAAATGACTGGCCAATAATTGAAAGACAACTTACCAATACCTGGATGTACACGGAGAACCAAATTCTGACACCACATAAGAAAAAAAATCCTATTTTGAAAAAAATAGCGCCAAACCAGTTGTGTAGCTCCTAGAGTTAATGATAACCTATTACATATAATAAAATAAGCTATTCCTTCTAGAACAGTGATGGCAAACCTTTCTAGTACTGACTGCCCAAACCGTAATGTGCATGCATGCACGTGCATGTGCGCATGCCAGAGTGCTGGAAACCTGAAGACCAGCTAGCTGGGGTGCACATGCCTATTTTTCTGGCCATTTTCAGAGCCTGTTTTGGGGCCTGTTTTTTGCTTGTTTTTAGATCATTTTTGGCCATTTTCTGGCTGTTTTGGGGCCTGTTTTTTAGCTGTTTTTAGGCCATTTTTCGGGCCATTTTCAGGTGCTCCGTCACTTGCAAAAACCAGCTGGCCGGTGCGCCAGAAACCAGAAGAGCAGCTGGCGACGGTGCGCATGCCCACAGAGAGGGCTCTGCGTGCCACCTGTCATGGTTCTAGAATGTTCATTAAAATATTCAAGTCTGGAATATTTTTCTAAGTCCTAAAGTCCAAGTCTCAGAAAAGGCGAGCAGCTGGAGCAAACAGTTCAATAGGCAGGACCAGAGGTGGCATTCAGTCAGTTCCGACAGGTTCAAGATAACCGGTATTAATAATTTTGATTGGTTCGGAGAACCAGCAAATACCACCTCTGATTGGCTGACTGCAGCAAATACCACCATTGATTGGTCGACCGCATAGCCACGCCCACCAACCCACGTCCATAGAACCGGTAATAAAAAGAATGGAATCCCACCACTGGGCAGGACATGAGGTAACACAGTACTAGACTATGACAAAGAATAAATCTTTGACAGCTGCTGTGACCTGTAGTCACTAGAGATCTTTTGACAACAATATGACCTATCTTAAAACCTGCTCTGTGCCCTACAGTCTTAATTTCTTAAGAGACAGAACAAGTACCATTTTGAAATGTATAGACATATCCAATTTGTTTCTCTCTTTATTCTCATTCATCTTTTTTTTAAAAAAATTGCCACACTGCAGCTCCAAGATTTTTGCCCAACTATATTGTTTTCTTTATATACAATACTGCATTCCATGCTTTTTTTGCTGGGTTTTCCACTTTTAAATAAATTGTAGGCTTCTCATGCTATGTGCAGATCATGTATACCATCTCATGAAGTTGTGTCCTTGAATTAGGATCGCTAAGCACTCATTGTTTACTTTTTATACTTTGTGCAGTAGTGGGGAACATCTGAGGTTTTGAGTACCGCGGAGTAGTATCTCTGTTGTGGTGGCTTTTGAAACTCCGAGACCTCTTCCTAACCTCCTGATTTTCCTATTTACAGTCCCCATCTGCTTATTCGCTCAGCTCTTAACTTTACAACTGCCAATACAACAATACAATAAAACCAGGGGTGGGCAACTATGGCAACTGTACAACCTCTAGACCTCAATTCCCAGTTGCATTCCCCTGAATAAAACCAATAATCCTTGAGCAATAAAAACAGTCAATCTAATGAACAACTGGACTCTAAATTTCTCCATGAGAAATTTTCTAATGGTGAGAACAAGCAACCAGTGGAACAGTTTGACTTCAGAAGCTGCAGATGCCCCATCACTGGAGGCTTTCAAGAAGAGATTGGACAGCCACTTGTTTGAAATGGTATAGAACAGACTCTCCTGCTTGTGCAGGGATTTGGACTAGGTGACCTCCAAGGTCCCTTCCAACTCTGTTATTCTCTGTTCTATGGCAACTGATAGCTTACACGTGCCTGAATTAAGTGGCATGGTTTTCATGTATTTTCTGAACGTTTCCATAACTGAAGCACTGTCAGGGAGACCTCCTTCCCGACCATTCCCACTTGAGACACCCACAACCTGTGGAAGCAGAAGTACGACCACCCCAGCTGATCTTAGATTGGATGGTATATCAGAACCAATCCTTTTAACTTCTTGGACTGTAAGCCATTCAGGGCTTTTTAAACTGATCTCAACATATTCTATTAGTTCTGCTCACACAAAGCCATTGCCATGTTTGTAGAAGAAGCATTACACAATTTCATTTTTGCCCACTTAACAAGTGGACGTGCATTCTGCACTCCTCATTTAAGGACACTGGTTTACTTTTCATTTTAAATGACCACCGTAATCCTGGGATATTGCTTTTATGTGTAACTAAGTTTTTGCCTACTTAATACATGTAGTTGTTTTTTCTGATTTAAATGCTTAACTCTGTAACCTTCAAAGACAATTTTCGACTGAGCAAATAATACCATCACCATAACCAAAATTATTGAAATTACTGCTTCACAGACCCATTCTACACAAATCTACTCAGAAATTAATTCAGACACCTAAGTAGAAATCCTCTGGTTTAAACTGTAATCCTCTACATACATATTTAGAAATTAAATTGAATTAAAAATACAGTGTTAAGCCACTGTAAAAATACTAGTGTTTGCTTAGCACAAAACAGTTTATACACAAGAATATCACAACATAGAAATCAACACTATTTTCCATAATTTCTTCCAAAGACATATAAACATTTTAACATGAAAAATGTTGGAAATTATTTATCATTCAAATTACTAATCAAAATGCCATTTTAATCCTTTCTAGTCTACAGTGAGAAATAAGCAGACAATTGGGAAAGACTACAACCACACAAATGCGTCAGAATAGGCCTCAAAGTATAAAGTGGGTAACAAGGAAATGAAAGTCAGCAAATATGAAACTGCGTAAAACTTTTAATGAAACAGTAAATTTCAACACCAACCATTTTAATAGGGTTTCAGAATTGCCGTGGGAGTGTATCCACTGAATGGGAGTCAAATACTGAGACATTATGGAACCAAACACCACTGTAAAAGCTCCATTACTACAGGAAAGTGAAGGACCACAGTTCAGTAATAAGGTGTACACTGTGTGTATAATATATGAAATCCAATTTGCTGTATCTCTAGTCAAAATAATCTATCAGAAGACAAGTCTCAACAATTGCCTTTGTTACATTTCATTATAGTTAAGTACTGTATATACTCGAGTATAAGCCTAGTTTTTCAGCACCCAAAATATGCTGAAAAAGTCACCCTCGGCTTATA